>APFE030585280.1:3983-35186 GCA_000404065.3 Pinus taeda | reverse complement strand
TATTGTTTCCAACACTTATATCTCCCTGTACTAACCCCATACCTGAACACAATCTCTGCAGCCAAACTGCTTCCTTGGTTGCATGAGTGGCTGCCATGTGTTTTGCCTCTATAGTTGATAGTGCCACTATATATTACTTCTTACTCATCCAACTGATTGCACCTCCAAATAGGTTAAACACATACCCACTTGTAGATCTTCTCTGATCCAGATCTCTAGTCCAGTCTGCATAAAAAAAGCCACAAATATCCAAAAATCCATCCAATCTTGGTCTTCCTTGGTAGCACAAACCATAATCACTAGTGCCACGCAAATACCTGAAAACCTACTTCACTGATGTCCAGTGCTACTTCCCTAGTTTTGACATAAAACTGCACAATACTCGCACTGCATGTGCAATGTCTGATCTAGTACATACCATTGAATACATCAGGCTAGCAACTACACTTGCATATGGAACACGAGATATGTCCTCTTCCTCTTCTTGTGTCTTGGGACATTGTTCAGCAGAAAACTTTACACCTACAGGAATAGGAACCTTCATTGCTTTACTATCCTGCATATTAAACCTATGTAGTATTGTCTCAACATACTTCCTCTAGTTTAACCAGAGCTTCCTCTTTTCCTGATATCTTTTAATTTCCATTCCCAAAATATAGTTTGCAACACCAAGATATTTCATGTAGAATTTGGAAAACAACTGGGTCTTCAAATCTTGGATAATTTCTTTGTCATTTCCAACCAACAATATATCATCCACATACAAGACTAGATAGATAACACGGTCACAAACTAATTTAAAATACACACAGTGATCAGATTTTCTTCTGGTGAAGCCAAGTCCCCGTATAAATGTATCAGAGTTCTAATACCACATCCTTGGTGATTGATTTAACCCATATAGAGACTTCTTTAACTTGCATACCAGTTATTTCTTACCCTTCACCACAAAGCCTTCAAGTTGCTTCATGTAGATCTCCCCTTCTAGATCCTCATGAAGAAATGTTGTCTTCACATCCAGCTATTCTACCTAAAAATCAAAAGCAATAGCAACAAATAAAAATAATATAATAGAAGCAACCTTGGCAACAGGAGAAAAAATATCACCAAAATCAATTCCGGACACCTGGGAATAACCTTTTTCTACCAACCGGTCTTGTATTTCTCCACCTTTACTTCTACGTTTGTCTTCTTATTGAAAACCCATTTACTACCAATGGGTTTCCTTCCAACCAACAACTCCACCAGATCCCAAGCCTCATTTTTTTGCAATGATGCCATTTCATCAACCATGGTCTCTTTCAAAAGTTTTCAATCCTCTAAATCTATTGCTTCCTTCACAGTTCTGGGATCATCATTAGTAATAGATAAATAAAAATTTGAACATAATGTAGATGGAATATATCTTTCTGGTTGCCTTCTTTCTTGAACTGATCTTCTCACACCCAGAGTTTGTGGCTCTTCATATTCTAATTCCACTTCTACTGTAGAGTTTGATTCTTCCTCCTTAAGCTCAAACTCTATCTTCTCAGGTTCCTTTGGTTGGAATTCATGTTTAATAACATCATTCAACTCTCTAAACACCACATCTCGGCTATACACAACCTTCCTTGTTACTGGGTTAGAAAGCTTATAACCCTTTAAACCATCCTTATACCTAATAAAGACACACTTTTCAGATTTACTATCCAGCTTGGTTCCTTTCTCCTTTAGAACATGTACATATGCATCACATCCAAATACCCTCAGATGTGAAAGAGAGGGTTTCTTACCAGTCCATACCTCTTGTGGAGTCTTATCCTCCAACGCTGATGAAGGTGATCTGTTGACTAGGTAACATGTTGTCTCCACCGCGTCTGCCTAGAATTCCTGTCATAAACCATCATCATTGAGGATGCACCTTGCCCTTTCCATCAACGTCTTGTTCATTCTTTCTACAGCTCCATTTTGCTCAGGTGTGTATCGAGTAGTCTTCTACCATGCTATACCACACTTCTTACAAACTTCTTCAAATTAATTTCTACAAAACTCTCCACCGTTATCTGATCTCAGCACCTTGATCTTCTTCTCTGTCTGGTTTTCCACTAGAGCCTTAAATTCTTTAAACTTGTCAAAGACTTCAGATTTCTTCTTAAGGAAATATATCCATGTATTCCTTGAGAAGTCATCTATAAATGATACATAGTACACAGACTTACCCAGTGATGGAACCTTCACAGGTCCAAACACATCACTATGCACAAGCTCTAATATAAGTTTCGCCCTCTTACCACCAGAGGGGAAACTCACCTGATTTTGCTTCCCATGTACACAATTTTCACAAAAATCAAAATCCAGAGAGCTATTACTCATACCTTCTTCTACCATACCTTTACCATGAAGTATTTGAAGGAGCTTATCTCCAATATGTCCAAGCCTTTGATGCCACAGCATGGTCTTCTCTTTAGAGACCACTAGATTTTTTTCTCCACTTTCAAGAACCATAGAACTATTGCACCCATCAACAACAATGCTACCTTGTAGCTTGTACAGAGTTCCAATCAAAACTCCCGTCTTCAATACCAATGCTCCTTGAACCATCTTATAGGTATCCTTCTCAAACACTGTTTTTACACCTATATCATCCAACTTGCTTATAGAAATCATATTTCTGGCCAATGCAGGAATATGGAGAACACCCGGAAGTGTTCTAACCCTTCCACCTTGCATCTTCAACTTTAATTTTCCACGACCAATGATTCTAGCCTTCTTTCCATCCCCAAGAAGACATCACCACCATCATATTTCTCATATTCTCAAAACCACTCTCTATGGGGAGAGAAGTGTAAGGATGCACCTGAGTCAATCAACCATGCCTCATGATCTACATGTGTACTTAAAGAAGTGAAGTACACATCCCCACCTTCATCTGAGGTGGTTTTCACCTTTGCAGAAGGAGCATCATCAAATCCCTTTCCTTTGTCAGGAGCTTTAGATTTATAGTCCCTTTTGTAGTGCCCTTCCTTTCCGCATTTCTAGAACACCACCTTTACAGGATTTCCTAGAGATTTATATCTCCCTCTAGATTTATATCTCCCACTCCTTGACTTATTTTTGTTTCCTTCTAGGACCGTCCACACATAGATAAGGAATCACCATTCTGGCTCTCCATATTTTTCTGTCTCATCTCATTCGTCAGCAAGGATGAGACTATTTCATCAAACTGTAAAGTTGTTGCATTGATGCCTATTGCAATAACCATAGTATCCCATGTATCTAGTAGGGAACACAACAAACTAATGCACTTATCTTCATCTAAAATTTTAATATCAACATAAAATAACTGACTTACCACAGTATTAAATGTGTTCAAATGCTTTGTCACTGAGTCTACATCTTTCATCCTCATGTTATACAATTTTTTCCGTAGGAACAATTTATTCACCAGAGACTTAGATTGGTACAAAGTCCCTAACTTGTCCCACAAAACCTTAGTCATAGCTCCCCCTGATACATTTAACAATATTGAATCTAGGACACACAAATGTATTGTGCTCTTTTCCTTCCGATCTGACTTCTTCCATTCTTCATCGGACACTCTCATTGGTTTAGTACCCAGATCTACCATGATCCACTAATCTTTATCCACCAACAGATCCTCCATCTTGAGTTTCCACAACTCAAAACTCTAGCCATTAAATTTCTCGATCTCTATCTTTCCACTGCTTGCCATCTTCTTTCACCACCAGAATCAATCCCACAGATCTCCCATTGAATAGGGTCTACCATAGGCCCGAGCGAAACCCCTCAGCAATAAAGGCACCCCCTTGAAGCCAAAACAACTCTGATACTAAATCTAGGTTTTAACCCCATACAGAAATTACCTGCATACGAATTCTAAAACATACAAAATAGACAATGCAAGAGCATAACACATAAAACACATATACACAGAGATTTTCCCTGGATCCAAAAACTGGGACTACCAACTTGATTTTTCATTATATTCCTTTCAATGTTACAATACATATTTATACATTCCAAAGCATCCAATACCATGGACCGAAAGCCATTGTATTTGAAACCATGGACTAAAAACCATCGCATCCAAAACCATGGCCTAAAAACCATCACGTCCAAAACCATAGGTAGGCCCACCCAACCTAATATAGGGTCCAAAGTTTTTTTCGCCCAAGCGCAACCCCCAACTCTGTAGAGGGGGGCTACCCTCACCCCTCAAACCCCCTGGATAGGGGGGCCTGCCACCCCCCCTCTAAGCCCCCCGCTGCGTAATCGGCCTAATGAAGGGGTGGCTCCACCCCCGCCTCTAACCCCTTGGTTAACTACGTAGGCTAGTCATGGAAAGAATATAACACAACCCAACACACATGATTGGAGATGGTAGGTTCTTAGACACTACAGATAGGAGAGGTGATGGAAATAGGTAATATTCTAGTTTTGATTTTGACAGGCACTATGATCGGCATCATTATCATCCTTACATGAGGAGTGATAGGGGATATTTTCTAGATGAGTTCAAGAAAGCTAACCCACTTACCTTTTATGGAGATTTGAAGAATTCAGATGATGCAGAGGCTTGGTTACTTGGGATGAAAAAGTTCTTTTAACTACATGAGTAGTTAGAGAATATGAAGGACATAATAGCTATCTTCATCTTGAAATGGAAAGAAGACATCCAGTGGGAAGATGTAAATGCATTAGAGACATCATGAAATAAGAGTTGAGTTGGAATGAATTCAGAAGACTTTTCAAGAATAAGTACTTGTCAAAAAGGTACCATGACATTAAGGCTAAATAATTTTATGAGCTAAAGATGGAATCAATTGCAAATGAGGAGTATACAACTAAGTTATTCGAACTATTGAAGTATGTATCATATCTTAAGGATGAGAAGGCTAAAGTTCAAATATTTTATAGTGGATTTCCATTAGCATATAGAGATCAGGTTGAGTATGATGAGCCTTAGTCACTTGTGGAAGTTATTGGGAAATTACAACGCTATTATGAGCAGTCAAACCATAAGAATGAATCCTATCAAGGATGGAAAGGGAAAGATAATGGTAAAGGTAAATTGTAGCTGAAAAGAACAAGGCCTCATAATACAAAAGAGAAAGAAGATGTTGCACTATAAAAGAAGTTCAACGTAGCTAGACATGCACATGGGTCACATCATCAGAATAGAGGTGATGGTATAGGATGGTTGGAGTGTTGGACATATGGTAAGGAACATATTAAGAGATATTTTCCATAGAATCATTGTGTTATGCCTTAGATTTATAATGCACAAGAGGTGTAGATGATTAGGGATGTCAGGCAGTGCATTCCACAAATTTATGTAGCACTGGATAACAAGCAGGAAGAGTGATAGGAAATTGTTATCGATATGAATGGTAAGATTTTTTATCAACTTGTTTCCATTTTTATTGAACCTAGATATAATTATAGTTATGTTAGTCCTCTCCTGGTGGATAGGTTTAGTTTGAATGAATAAGTGCATGTAGATTTTGGGTATGGACTAGCCATATCTTCATAGGACTAAGGTAGATTGTAATGAGAAATCCATTAAGTGCTTGGATGACAACGGAGAATAGATAATTTTGTAGGGTAAGAACAAGGAAACATTAGTTAGAGTGGTGACAACTATGCAGGAAAAGCATAATCATACAAAATGGTGTGTCATTTGCAGTGCATATTTCTAGTGATAAACGTAAGGATGTTGAGAATGTGGAGGTATCAAGCAGGTACTTGATATTGAAGCAATTTCAGGATGTGTTTCAATCAAATATTTTAGAGTTGAGGCCTCATAGAGAATTTGAATTTTATATTGTTTTGGTACAAGGGGTAGCACCAGCATCAAAGTCACCTTACAGGATGACCACACTAGATTTAGTGGAGCTAAATTTGCAGTTAAAGGAAATTATTAACGAGGGATAAATTAGGCCAAGTGTATCACCATGGGGTGCATTGGTATTGTTTGTGAAGAAGAGGGATGGTACTCTTAGATTATGCATCGATTATAGGCAGATGATCAAGGTAACCATCAAGAATAGGTATTTGTTGCCAAGGATTGATGACTTGTTTGATTAGTTGAAGAGAGTAGCAGTTTTCTCGAAGATTGATGTGAGATCATGATATCATTAGGTATGTATTAAAAAATAGGACATATACAAGAAAACTTTCTATACTAGGTATGGGCATTATGAAATTTTTGTGGTTCAATTTGGTTCGACTAATGCTCTAGCTATCTTTATGTGCTTGCTGAATAGTGTGTTGTATCCTTATCTAAACAAGTTTGTTATTGTATTCATTGATTATATATTGGTATATTCTAAAAATGAGGAAGAACATGTTAAGAATTTAGAAACAAAATTGAAATTCCTAAGAGAGCATCAATTGTATGCTAATCTTAGAAATTGTAGTTTCTTTCAGACAAAGGTACAATATTACTTGGGACATGTTGTTTCCAATGAAGGTATAGCAGTGGACCCAGAGAAGATAAGAGCTATCATGGAATGGGAAACTCCTATAAGTGTGGATGAGGTAAGATAATTTATGGGGTTAGCATGTTACTATAGGAGGTTTATCAAGAACTTCTCTCGCATTGCATATCCTATTATGTAATTGCAAAGGAAAGGTAAGAAATTTTAATGGGTAATTGAAGCAATTGTTGACATATGATCCAACATTAAATATTGCAGATCTAGAAAAAGAATTTGTGGTATGCATAGATTCTTGCAAGGGAGGACTTGGTGGACTCCTTATGCAGGAATGACAGGTAGTATGCTATCAGTCATGGAAAATAAATGAGAATGAGTAGAATTATATGGCACATGATCTTGAGTTGGAAGTGATCATTCATGCACTGAAGATGTGGATGAACTATCTTCCTGGAAAGAGGTTTGTATTGATGAGTGATCACAGTGGGTTGAGATACTTGTTTGATCAACCGAATTTGAATTCCAGGCAAGCTAGATGGTTGGCCATGATCAGTGAGATTGACTTTGAGATCAGGTACATCAAGGGTAAAGAGAACATGGTTGCATATGCTCATAGAAGGCAAATACAGGTGAATCATACAACATCTATGAGTTCTTATTGGATAGACTTATAGGATTGGATCTTACAAGAAGTTCCACAGGATGAAGGGTACATGGATCTTATGCACAAGTTATAGCAAGGTATAAATGGTTAGGTTGTGGACTATCATCTTACAATATATGGCTTGATCATATTTAGTTATAGGATATATGTGTTAGGAAGTAGTGAGATCAAGAAGAATATCTTGAGAGAGTTTCATGTGAAACCATATTCAAGTCGCCCTAGATATAAAAATACATTGACATCGGTGAAGAAGTTTTATTATTGGACGAATTTGAAGAAGGATGTGGCAAAGTTTGTGGCTAGATGCTTGGATTATCAATAGGTGAAGAAAGATTGTAAGCATCTAGGTGGACTACTATAGATGATTATGATTCCATAGTGGAAGTCGGAGGTCATTTCCATGGATTTCATCATAGGACATCTAGTCAGCATGATTCTATCATGGTTTTTGTGGATAGGTTAACTAAGGTAGCACACTTCATTCTAGTGAAATCTACTTATTCATCTAGTGATGTAGCACAGGTATTCATCAGAGATGTAGTGATACTATATGGTGTTCTGAAGAATATTGTGTCAAATAGGGATTTTAAGTTCACTTCCAAGTTTTGGAAGGATATTCTTGTAGGTTTGGGGACAAATTTGGCCTTCTGTACAACTTATCATCCACAGATCGATAGGATGACAGAGAGGGTCAACAAGATATTGGAGGACATGTTGAGGATGTATGTGACGTATCAACAACAGAAGTGGGAAGAGCATCTTCCACTGGTTGAGTTTGCTTACAACAATGGGTATCACGAATCTTTCAAGATGAGTCTCTTTGAGGCATTGAATAGGTGAAGTTCTAATACTCCCATCATTTGTAGTGATCCAGTTAACAAGGTGTTGATTGGAATGGATATGTTGGCAAAGATGGAATAAAAAATGAAGGTAATCAAGAATAATTTGAACATAACATAGGACAAATAGAAAATTTATGCATATCAGAACTGGTTGTTTAAGGAGTTTAACATTGGAGAACATGTGTACTTGTGCATCAAGACCCAGAAGAGCTCCTTGTGGATTGGATTATTTGCCAATATGACACCTCATTTTTGTGGAAATTTAAGGATTATTGAAAGGATTGGACTAGTAGCATATTGACTTGCACTGCCTCTGGTAGTGAAATTCCATGATGTTTTCCATGTGTCATTTCTTAAGAAGTATGTTAAAGATGTTGATCATGTGATTGATTGGTCTGTATTGTAGGTGGAGCGAGATGGAGAATTATAGAAAGAACTGTAGTGTATATTGTAGATAAATATTCTTATGCTTCGGAATCGAGCAATCAAGCAAGTTAAAGTGTAGTGGAAGTACTTTGGGCCCGATGAATCTACATGGTGGATGGCAAACTAGATGTGGGCAACGTATTCTTCTATATTCACTAGTTGAGTGAATTTTTTGGCATATGTTTTGGTGTGATGTTTTGTTATATGTACATTTTGTATATGGATGTAATTACCACCATGAGTTGTGTTATAAAGCTCCAACAAGTGGTATGGGTGTCATGTTTTTATGGCTATCATTTTGGTTGCTTCTCAATAGGTTGATCATTTTAAATACTACAAATAGTTAAGCTATAAGGCTCCATGGGAAATATGTTTTTCTTTCAATAGTTTTTTTGGTTATAGGCATCATTAAACAATGAGGACGATGTTCCCCTAAGGGGGATGGTTCATAAAAACCTCGGTGAAAGTTCCATGTAATAAAAATTAATAAAGGAAAAAATAATAACCACAATTATGGGACACTTATTCCAAGTTGAATGTTGGGAAAAACATCCTAGTGTGGGTGCTCGTTTGGTTTATTATGGCTAAGGAAGTTGGAAAAGGAAATAACAAAGGATTTGGAAAGGCATGAGACATTATTTGCCATTTTATTTATGAAAATAATGTAAATTAGGATAAAAGGAAGGTGAAAGGTCACAAGTTGCATGTGAGGATGAAAACAAAGGAAAAATAATGGAAAAAGAAGAATATATAGGCCTAATTAATAAAAGCCTTATGAGGATCAGTTGGCACCTTTTGTTAGTTTAGTTTTGGATCTCTCTCTCTATTTTCCTACTCTCATACCTTTCTAAAATTAGAGTTTCCTTGGAGCACTTCAACATTGGATCAAGAAAAGAAAACAAGGCAAAGGAGAGAAAGATTAAGAAAGGAAGAGCAAGATTAACTGTCTACAATGGGATTATTTGCAATTATTGAGTTGTATGTATGATTTCCTTGCTATTTCTTGCATGCATGGTTATGCATGTCTGTTCTTGGTTCTCTTATTATCATTGGCATGGGATTTTCTACGTGCGACAGTGGTTTTCAACCTTGCCTTGCCATTTCCGAATAACAATGGTGTGAT
The DNA here is from genome assembly GCA_000404065.3 of Pinus taeda. NCBI lineage: Eukaryota > Viridiplantae > Streptophyta > Pinopsida > Pinales > Pinaceae > Pinus > Pinus taeda. Next base: position 25,694 of record APFE030585280.1, on the reverse strand, counting down.
GGATTCTCATAGTTTTGGTTGAGTTGGATTGTCAAAAGGAATAAAAAATGAGTGAGGTGCTATCTGAAAGAAATAACACAGGGCCTAGTGATCCTTGAATCAGACTATGGATTTGTGGTAAAGACTTGGCCTAGTAACCCTTGAACTAGATTGTGGGTTGTGGTAAAGCCATATTTTGTGTTATTTCATTGGGCCTCAGAATCCTAGACTAGTAAATGGCAGGATATACGGTAAATCCTAGAGGTGGGTGCCTTGAATGAGGCCTAGGAATCATTGGCTAGTGAATGGAAGGATATATGGTAAATCCTGGAGGGTGGAGTCTTGGTTAGGACCTAGTGATCCATTGTGGATTGTGGAAAAGCCTAGAGACTATGAGACAATAAAATTCCTCAGTGTAGGTGGAAAAATCTGATGGAATGAATGCTTGTTTAGGGCCTAGTGATTCGATGTGGATTGTAATAAAGCTTTGTTCTATTGATGAGGATGAGGTGGTGTAGCCTCGAGAATCCATAATTGAGTTTTGGTTATCAGTCACACATTCATGATTGGAATATGGCATGAGGGTGACTGTCTCAAAGAAATGTTTGGTTCATCCAATCTATGGTCAGGTGGCTTGTGGAAGTCCCATACTTGATTGGCTTATGCATTGATTAATAAGAGTTCTTTCTCTTTGTTATTTCATGTATAATTGTATTGATTTATATGTGGGCTTTATGGTTGTTGTATCCTTATCATTTTTGTTGTTTATATGTTCTTTATGAGTATGTTTGATGACATTGATGATGTATGGCTCTCATCATGTTTCAATTTGTAAATGAATGAACAATGAATATATTACCTAATAGATGATGATGCAGCTAATTTGATAAGGCATAAATTTGTCTTAGTGATTCTCACATTAGTATGAGACCCCTATGCTCAGATCTGTTGTTATGGCATATAGAATGTGTATTTGTGACATGTTTGACAAAATGCATGTCATGGCTAGTACATGTCCTGTCAAGTATTTACTCAATTATTTGCATTAGTATCATTGTTTTAAGGTGAATTTTTATCTCTACATGTTTCATGAAGTTATGGTTATTGGATTAACACCTAGCCATGAAAAAGTGGCACAGAATCTGGGGTTGCAGGCTCAGAACTAGATGGAAAAGTATCCCCAGTCGTTGGCATGCCCTTGGTGTGGGAGCGACTGGAGGGTCCCATTTCATGGGAGAAACTAAAGCTCTAGGTCAATAAAATCTCAAGTTACCTCAAGGGTTGGTCACCTCAAAGGGTTGGTTGGTTCTTGAAGGTTATGTAGCATGTGTAGAAGGTCAAATTGGTTATTTTTATCAGCTCCACTTCCTTAAATGTATAAGGGGAGGTTAATCAGATCATAGTAGCATCTTGTCACATGTTTACCATAACATACCAATCCACTTGGATAAATGTGTGAGGAGGGGTGTTACAGAAAGAAGATGGAGCATTAGTCAAACCAAAAAGAAACATAAAAAACTCATAATTCCCATACCTATTATAGATATCAGTCTTGTAGATGTCCTATTCTTTGATGTGTACCCAATGATACCCTGATCTTAGATTAATCTTCGAGAAAAATTCTACTCCCTTCAAATTATCATATAAATCATCAATCTATGACAAAGGGTACATGTTCTTGATCGTTACCTTGTTCATCTTCCTATAATCAATACACAACCTAAGAGCACCATCATTCTTCTTCAAAAACAATACTAGTACACGCCAAGGTAATAGACTTGGCCTAATGTATCCCTTATCAAGAATTTCCTTAAGCTGCAACTTTAATTTACCCAACTCTGGAGTGCTCATCATGTATGATGTGTTTGATGCTAGTGTTTCTCCTAGTATCAAATCAATAGAAAAATCCACTTCCATATGAGGTGGTAACTCTAATATTTATGTTAGAAATACATCTTGAAACTGTTATGAAAATGGATAACTCTTCAATAATTCAACGTCCTCAACATCCTTCCCTTTGTCACTATAAATATGAACTGCAAATAATACACACGCTTTCCCACTACTACAGGTTTCCTGCATAACTATAACCATTATCACTAATGTATGCTTATTCTGACCATGTAAGTTTCTCTTCTATCCATCATCATCCGAGCACTCAATAGCCTTCTCATAGAAATCTACCTTAGTCCTGTGAATGTATAGCCAACCCATACCCAACAACATAATGTACTATCCCAACAGAACTACATTTAGATGCATTGATATAGACATATCGTTTAGCTCAAACACACAATATCTCACCCAATTATGAACTCTTTTCTAAGTACCTATAGTCAACTGCACAAACCAGTACTCTGCATGCACTTCTTTATTCAAGAAACACTTATCCACTAGGTTAGGATTAATATAACTATAGTTAGATCTAGGGTAATCAAATAGAAAAAACTTGATCACAAAAATTACCTTCCATCTCGATATAATATTCATGATGATCAACCTTCCTATTATCGAATATTGCATAAATCTGAGTAATACTTTGTCCAACATCCTTGACTATCTGAGCCTCCTGAGCACTACAAATGTTTGGTCTACTAGCCTGATGTTGTGGACAATCTCTCTTGCAATGATCCTTGCCACAATTCCAACACTACAAAGGCTTCCTACCATCACCCTTGTTTTGCTCCTCAGGCTAAAATCCTTTTCCTCTTTTGACTACATTGAAATTCTTTTGCAACACTACATTCTCCTTATCATCTGTATCTTGAGTTTTTCCTCTCTTCTTATCCCATTTTCCTTTATTCTTCTCATTGCCTTGCAAATATTGCTTAGACATAGTCTTTCACTTTGATTTCTCATAATAGTACTTCAAAATTCTGATTTCTTCCTCCAGCAATCCAGGTTCATCAAACTCACTTTTGTCTTTGAATGATACTAGAAGCCCATTGATGAATCTTTGAACCTTTTCCTTCTCCTCCTTAAGATAAGGGACATATATAAACAACTCCTTGAATTTGCTAGTATACTCCTCATTGGTCATAGATCCCATCTTGAACTCATATAAATCCTTTTCCATGTCATCATAGTATCTTTGAGATAGATACTTCTTCCTGAAAAGTATCTTACACTCACTCCAAGTCTGATCCTCTTCTCGAATGCCACTAACATTCTTCACATGTTCCAACCAAATGTCTACTTTCCCTTTTAGTTTGAAAGTAGCTATCTTAGCTTTCATATGTTATTAATAATCAAGCGACGTGAAAAACTTATTCATCCCAAGAAACCAAGCTTATACATCTTATGACTTCTTCATTTCTCCATCAAATATAGGATGCTTTTCTTTCTTGAAATCCTATGGAAAGTACTACTTCTCACTCCTCATATATCGATGGTGGCAGTGATGAGGATGATTTCTCTTTCAACCATAACTAGAATATAACCCATGGTCATTATCCCTCCTATTAGGTCTATCCAAGAACCTACCATCCATGAATGCATCATCCTTATCAAACATGTATCCTAATTCAGAGCTGCTTCCATATGCCTCGTTGTTACTTTCCTCCTATCCATGACTAATCCTAAGCAGTCCCTGTCTCTTTGAATTGTATAGGCTCTAAAGGATCACTTGATTAACTTATGTTTTCTTTTCTTGTTCTCCAGAAAGTATTTCCTATGGTTGAATGATCCTATCATTATCTGGCTTACAACTTCTAATATATGCTTATAATATTCTCAATGTATCCCTTATGTCAAGGGAGAATGTGATCTATAATCCACCATTCTACTAGTCATCTTCACCTTCTTCTTCCTGCATACGTACCATGTCAGATAAACCAAATGTAAACATGATGAAATATACCTTAGTGAAGTTCAAGGGAGGCTATCTCATCTACGCAATCCATTTAGAATAGCACGCCACATTTATATATAAAAAAATCAACGTATCAACCATCTCAACATCAACATCATCAACCTCTACATGATGACACTACTGCAACAATGACTATCACAATGTTTGCATAATGAACACAAAAAATAGACATGCACACATGACAAACACATTCCACCCATCCAGTCCGAGTGTTGAACCTAGGAGCTCTAATACTAATTTGTGACACCTCCCTCCCACATTTACCCAATTTCATAGGCCTCCTAGGGTAAACATGAGATGGAGAGTTGATATGACATGACACGTCCTCCTAGCTCTAGTTAAGCAAGTGGAGCTGACAAACTGACCATAAAGTGAAAACTCTCCTCACCCCTCAAGGCTATAGGAAACTATGAGGCCAAAGAACCACCCTAGGTAACCAAACCCTAATCTAGGGCTATTTTTCACACAACATAACCCTGCTACAGATCCATTTGGGCACATCAACCCTGACTTACAGATCAGTACTACTAGGGCCCATCAAACCCTAAATCAGCTATTACATGCCCTAATGAAGTCAAACATCAAAATGCCTCCTTTCCAAGAGATTCCATGATGGAAATCATCCAAGATCTACCTCTAAGAAGATCAGCGTAGGCAGGCCTTTATCAGGGTGCACCACAGTGCATCCCAGTACACTGCCAGGGTGCATTGCAACGCACTTGAGCCCTCTTTGGCCTATGCTGGGAAAATTTGAGTGAAATATGAATTGGGGTTTGGAATATTCTTATCCATAGGATGCTTCGAGAAGTTTCCCAAGGCTATCCACTCCTTTGGGCTTGAAATTGGATGAGGAAGGAAGTTAAGGAACATCAATCCCTTTATCCCTTCCTCCATGGAACTAAATCCTAAGTTTGGGAGGGCATTCATTGTCACCATTTATGGCATAATTTCCTTCATTGACCTATAAAAAGATCACTCATCTAAGTGATCAGGGGCTGGAAATCATTGAATTATAGGGAGATGCTATTAGTATGAGACTTGATTCAGTTTCAAGTATTGTAATGATGTCAAAATATTTTGCTTGTTAAGAGGAGAGGATGGGATTGAACTGGAGGAGTGACACTGAATCAAGAAAATTGGGTTGTAACTCTTCCTTTTACTAATAAAGTGTTCAAAGTTTTTTCCATATGTTCATATTGTTTATTGATGCTTTCATTTGTGTATTATGCACTTGATTTCATTTTATGTTTAATCAATAGATCATTATCATATGCTTTGATCGGCTTTTGTCTTCTGTCTGTGTGTAGGTACTTTTCAAGCGGATTAAGTATGGAAAGGAGTGACAGAATTGGTCAAGGGAGATAAGGAGTAAGCGAAAGCTTCAGGTAGGCCTCTTTAATAGCTTATTTAATCTATTGGTTATAGAAAAAGTAGATAACTCTTTGCACTGTTGTTCTAGTCTTAGCTACTAGTCTAGGGGTTTAGGCATTTATCCATAGACACTAAAACTTCCCAAAACAAATTAGGAACTTTTTTGGGGATCAATTATCCATATTAGTAGCTTATAGGCCTCTTAAGATATTTTTACATGCCGTACTTGTGGTCATTGATTGAATTTTAGTCTTATTTCATTGAAAATTGAGTCGAAACTATGTCAAATTGCCTTCAAAAATGGCTTACTGTAACCAGCGTAGCCTAGTGAAGGACACAGTACGATGCAATCCACTTCCCACATAGAGCTAGTGCATTGAAGTGCACTATCTCTCACTACATCCTGTGTTGATCCCTTGAGGGTCAGTTTCCCATCTAGGAGCTGAAGTTTTTTACTAATTTTCTCCTGTTTGAATGATTTGCTGAATGTCATTGATGTCTTGTCTCTGAAAATAGTTTTTCATCGCCTTAGCCGACCCTAATTAGACTAGGATTGATAAATTTTTCTTATGTATTTACTTTGTCCTTTTCAATCTATAGTCAAAAATTAGTTTTTTTGGTCGATTGATCTTTGTCGAAAGAAAGTGTCGTAAAATTGTCTTCTCCTTCAAACATTGAATTGTCATAAAGTCTTCATTCATGAAAGATCGATTGATTGATGTGTGCATATGATTAGTATTTTCATCGAAAGTGTCGTAATTCCTCATTTCTTTGAAAACGAAAGTGTCATAAAGTCTTCTTTTCCTTGAAAAGAAATTGTCACAAAATCGTCACTTTTATGAAAAGAGTTTATTGATCGATTGTGCATTGGTTTTCCTTTTTGTTCATTCACACTAAGGGAAACTGAAAAGAAATACATGCATGTTGTATTGAAAAATTTTGTGTGTGCTGATAGGAATAGTGTAGGGAATTTGCAGTTATATTGTGTTATTTTCTCTTTGCTCAAAAGTAATCTGATTGCTCTATCCCTAAGTAGCTATGATTTTCATCGTTAAATTGAATGGAAAAAATGCTTATCATGATAGTTGCATTCCTAGAAATTTCAGAATACATCACGTGGTGAACTTGAAAGGACAATTCCTAATCAAGATCAAATTAAAATAAACATCAATTTACCTAATGGAGCATTGTCATTAATAAGAACATTTAGTGGTTCTAGGCTAGAGACGGCGTCGTAAAGAAAAGAAGATGTCACTAATATCCTGAGTGTGATACCTAATTCCACATATGTGAGTATATCATAGCTCATCCACCTACCTTTTGGTATATAGGGTGGTGTTACAGTACGTAAAGTATATGGGAATGCTCTCATTGTGCAGTTTTGCATTAGACATTGCTTATATGGACTGGGCCTCCACGTACCTTCAGATATATATTGGAGGACAACCTTAGGATGCTATCCATCCTTAAGTAACCGAGTCAACCTCCTTGTAAACTATGATACACCAAACATAGCATTCGGGGAGATTGCCTGCCCATACTTCTTGGTTCGCGAGGAGGTATTCTACAGTTCATAGTTGCTTGGTAAACCTTTTGCCTAATATACCCCTTTTTTTATTTATTTTTTGATAATGACATTAATCAGCAATCGTGGAGGAACATCAACCCATACCTCGTCGTTCATGGAGAACAACGAGCAAACTGCCTTTGCCTCCTAAAGCGACACCAATTCGGGCAAAGCGGTCCTGCTTAACTGAGTCTAGTACATCAAGAACTCCTAGTTCTTCATCTGAGTTACCTGAATAAAATATTTCGGTAAGTACAGAGACTCCAGTTACTCCAACTATTTTTGGTACATTTTTTCCTGAAGAAGAATTTTGACAATTACCTGAGAACATTAGCATTGATCCTAGTGAAACAGTAATCGAAGTTGTTCAACAACAAGTTGATCCTCAACATGAAATTTCTCAACAAGAAAGTACTTCTGAACTTGAATCAGTTCAACCAAAAGTTAATCCAGAACCTATCCCAATTAAAACAGAAGTTACATCTGAACCTGAAGTTGTTCAAGAACCTCTTTCTGAAACTATTGTTCATTTACCTGTACATCTAGAATTCGAATTTGAACATATAGAAGTTGTATAATTGAGGCTTTTGTGATCCATCATAGTTATAAGAAGAATTTCAGCGTAAATCACATAAAGAAAGACCTTTGCCGATGCGTTTCGAACCAACTAGTGTGGTTCATCGTCAGGACAAGTTGAGGAGACAGATCTAGTCTTGTGCGTTAAATAGTTCGATCAGAGATTCCAACAGCTAAAACCAATTAACGTCTAATTTTGACCCAAGAACCCTGTAAATTATTATTATTCTTATTGTTATTATTACAAAATTCTTCTTATAACATTTAGAAGTTGTTACTTTACTGGAAGATGATCAACCAGTTACTCCTCAGACATCTGTAACTATTGAAAATTCAACTTCATCAACAACAAAAATCTTTTACGAACCTGAAGGTGAAGTTCTTCCACCAAGTTTAATTGCTATAGAGGAGGAATTGGAAGAATATTCCACACCTGGAACCCCATTTCACTTTGAAGTTGGGCTTTATCTTTACCCTAATACCCCTGATTTTTTCACTTCATTGGATCTTGCTTCTTTTCAAGTACCCGTCGAGTCTTTAGCACAAATTTTGGGTCAATTAATTATGGTTGAACAACCATCAACATCTCACACTGTATCATCTGATGCGGCTGCAGTAGAATCTTTTATTGTAACCTTTGTAGGTTTTAACCCCATATAGACATTACCTGAATACAAATTATTAAACACAAAAAATAAACAATGCGAGAGCATAACACATAAAACACATATACACAGAGATTTTCCCCTAGATCCCAAAATTGGGACTACTAGTTTGATTTTTCATTATGTTCCTTTCAATGTTACAATACATATTTATACATGTCGAAGCATCCAATACCATGCATTGAAAACCATAGGTAGGTTTGTCTGACCTAATATAAGGTCCAAAAAAGAGTTTTCTCGGGGCACTGCCTCAGACCTTGTAGAGAGGGGCTACCCACCCCCCTCAAACCCCCTGGATAGGGGGGGATGCCGACTGCCCTGTGACCCCCCCGCTGTGTAATCGGCACAACGAAGGGGGTGCTCCACCCCCCCTCTAACTCCCTAGTCCACTATGTAGGTTAGTCGTGGAAAGAATATAACACAACCCAACAATCTCCCACTTGTTGTTTTCTTTCTACAGCAGGCCACACGAGAGCTTAGTTATTTTTCTAGCCCTGAAATTCCCATTGTTTCTCTACACCAAGAGAACTTCTTAGATCTCATGGATTTTGTCAATGCATCTATAGTATTCTTCAAAGTGTCCATCTTTACCAACAACACCTTTTTGTCTTCTATCATATCCGTCACAAAGTGATACTGAACATCAATGTGCTTTGTCTTTGAATGATAAGTAGGGTTCTTTGCCAAGAAAATTGCACTTTGGCTGCCACAGTCTATCCTTATAGCTCTCTATACAAACCCCATACTTGAACACAACCTCTGCAACCAAACTGCTTCCTTGCATGCATGAGTGGCTGCCATGTATTTTGCCTATGTAGTTGATAGTGCCACTACAGATCGTTTCTTACTAATCCAACTGACTGCACCTCCAAATAGGTTAAACACAGACCCACTTGTAGATCTTCTTTGATCCAAATCTTCAGCCTAGTCTACATCAACAAAGCCATGAATATCTAACACTTTATCCAATCCTGGTCTTCCTTGGTAGGACAAACCATAATCACTAGTGCCACGCAAATACCTAAAAACCTGCTTCACTGATGTCCAGTGCTACTTCCCTAGTTTTTGACATAAAACTGCACAATAATCCCACTGCATGTGCAATGTCTAGTCTAGTATAGACCATCGCATACATCAGGCTACCAACTGCACTTGCATATGGAACACGATACATGTCCTCTTCCTCTTCTTGTGTTTTGGGACATTGTTCAGTAGATAGATTTACACCTGTAGGAATAGGAACCTTCACCGGTTTACTATCCTGCATATTAAACCTCTATAGTATTACCTCAACATACTTCCTCTGGTTTAACTAGAGCTTCCTCTTTGCCTGATCTCTTTTAATTTCCATGCCCAAAATATAGTTTGTAGCACCAAGATCTTTCACGTCGAATTTGGAGGACAATTGGGTCTTAAAATCTTGGATAATCTCTTTGTCATTTCGAACCAGCAACATATCATCCACATACAAGACCAGATAAATAACATGGTCACCAATTAATTTAAAATACACACAGTCATCTGCTTTGCTTCTGGTGAAGCTAAGTCCCCATATAAATGTATCAAATTTCTGATACTACATCGTTGGTGACTATTTTAATCGATACAGAGACTTCTTTAACTTGCATACCAGTTCTTTCTTACCCTTCACCGCAAAACCTTCAGGTTGCTTCATGTAGATCTCCTCCTCCAGATCCCCGTGAAGAAATGTTGTCTTCACATCCATCTATTCTACCTCAAAATAAAAAGCAGCAGCAACAAATAAAAGTAATCTAATAGAAGTTACCTTGGCAATAGGAGAAACAATAGCACCAAAATCAATTCCCGGCACCTCGGAATAACCTTTTGCTACCAACCGAGCTTTGTATTTCTCCACCTTTCCTTCTACATTTGTCTTCTTCTTGAACACCCATTTGATGCCAATGGACTTCCTTCCAGCTAGCAACTCCACCAGATCCGAAGCCTCATTTTTGTGCAAAGATGCCACTTCATCAACCATGGCCTCTTTCCAGAGTTTTCCATCCTTTGAATCTACTGCTTCCTTCACAACTCTAGGATCATCATCAATAATAGATAAAGCAAAATTTGAACAGAAAGCATATGGACTATACCTTTCTAGCTTCCTTCTTTCTCGAACGGATCTTCTCACAACTGGATTTTGTGGCTCTTCATATTCTGATTCCTCCTCTACTGTAGAGTCTGATTCTTCCTCCATTAGCTCAAACTCTATCTTCTCAAGTTCCTTTGGTTGGACTTCATGTTTAATAACATATTTTACCTCTCTAAACACCACATCTCGGTTGTACACAACCTTCCCTGTTACTAGGTTCCAAAGCTTATAACCCTTTAAACCATCCTTATACCCAATAAAGATGCACTTTTTAGATTTACTATCTAGTTTGATTCGTTTCTCCTTTGGAACATGTACATATGAATCACATCCAAATATCCTCAGATGTGAAAGAGAGGGTTTCTTACCAGTCCATACCTCTTGTGGAGTTTTATCCTCCAACACTGATGAAGGTGATCAGTTGACCAGGTAACATGTTGTCTCCACTGCCTCTGCCCATAATTCCTGTCCTAACTCAACACCACTCTGCATGCTTCTTGCCATTTCCATCAACGTCTTGTTCATTCTTTCTGCAACTCCATTTTGCTGAGGTGTATATGGAGTATTCTTCTTCCATTCTATACCACACTTCTTACAAAATTCTTCAAATTCCTTACTACAAAACTCTCCATTGTTATATGTCCTCAACACCTTTATCTTCTTCTCTGTCTGGTTTTCCACCAGAGCCTTAAATTATTTAAACTTGTCAAAGACTTCAGATTTCTTCTTAAGGAAATATATACATGTATTCCTTGAGAAGTCATCTATAAAAGATACATAGTACATAGACTTACCCAGTGATGGAATCTTCACAGGTTCAAACACATCACTGTGCACAAGTTCTAATATTTGTTTTTCCCTCTTACCACTAAAGAGGAAACTCCCCTGATTCTGCTTCCCATATACACAATTTTCACAGAAATCAAAATCCAGAGAGCTATTACTCATACCTTCTACCATACCTTTACCATGAAGTATTCAAAGGCACTTCTCTCCAATATGTCCAAGCCTTTGATGCCACAACATGATCTTCTCTCCAGAGACCACTAGATTTTCTACTCCACTTTTAGGAATCACAAAACTGTTGCATCCATCAAAAACAATGCTACCTTGCAGCTTGTACAGAGTTCCAGTCTGAACTCCACGCATCAATACTAGTGCTCCCCGAACCATCTTGCAGGTATCCTTCTCAAACACTATTTTTACACTTGCATCATCTAGATTGCTTACAGAAATCAGATTTTTGACCAATGCAGGAATATGCAGAACACCTGGAAGTGTTCTAACCCTTCCACCTTGCAACTTCAACTTTACTTTTCCGTGACCAACGACTCTAGCCTTCTTATTATCCCCTAAGAAGATGTCACCACCATTGTATTTCTCATACACGCAGAACCACTCTGTATGGGGAGTGAAGTGAAAGGACGCACATGAATCAATCAAGCATGCCTCATGATCTACATGTGTACTTGAAGAAGCCAAGTACACATCCACACCTTCATTTGAGGTGGTTTCACCTCTACAGAAGGATCATCATTAGATCCCTTTCCTTTATCAGGTGCTTTAGATTTACAGTCCCTTTTGTAGTTCCATTCCTTTCTGCATTTCCAACACACCACCTTTATAGGTTTTCCTAGAGATTTATATCTCCCTCTAGATTTAGAGCTCCCACTCAATGACTTATTTTTGTTTCTGTTCTGGGACCATCCTCATACAGACAAGGCATCACTGTTCTGGCTCTCCATATTTTTCCGTCTAATCTCCTTCGTCAGCAAGGATGAGACTATTTCATCAAACTACAAGGAAGGTGCATTGCTACCTATTGCAATAACCAAACTATCCCACGAACCTGGTAGAGAACACAACAAACTGATATAGTTATCTTCATCTGAAATTTTAATATCAATAGATGCTAACTGACTTACTAGAGTATTAAATGCATTCAGATGCTCTGTCACCGAGTCTCCATCTTTCATCCTCAAGTTATACAACTTTTTCGAAGGAACAATTTATTCACCAGAGACTTAGATTGGTACAAAGTCCCTAACTTGTCCCACAAAGCCTTCGTTGTACATTCCCTTGATACATTCAACAATACTAAATCTGAGACACACAATCATATTGTGCTCTTTGCCTTCTGATCCAACTTCTTCCATTCTTCATCGGACACTCCCATTGGTTTAGTACCTAGATCTGCTGCGATCCACTGATCTTTATCCACCAATAGATCCTCCATCTTGAGTTTCCACAACTCAAAAATATGACCATTAAATTTATCGATCTCTATCTTTCCACTACTCGCCATCTTTTTTCACCACTAGAATCAATCTCGCAGATCTCCCATTGAACAGGGTCTACCATAGGCCTGATTAAAACACCTCAACAACAAAGGCATCCCCTTGAAGCCAAAAAATATCTGATTCCAAATGTAGGTTTTAACCTTGTATAGACATTACCTGCGTATGAATTATTAAACACCAAAAATAAACAATGTAAGAGCATAACACATAAAAGACATATACACAGAGATTTCACCTGGATCCCAGAACTGGGACTACTAGTTTGATTTTTCATTATGTTCCTTTCAATGTTACAATACATATTTATACATGCTGAAGCATCTAATACCATGGACCGAAAACCATCGCGTCCAAAACCATGGACCAAAAACCATAGGTAGATTCGCCCAACCTAATATAGTGTCCAAAAAACAATTTCCGAGGCACTACCCTAGACCTTGTAGAGGGGGGATACCCACCCCCCTCCAACCCCCTAGACAAGGGGGGATGCCACCCCCCCGCTATGCAATTAGCGCAATGAAGGGGGGGCTCTGCCCACCCTCTGACCCCCGAGTTCACTACTCAGGTTAGTCATGGAAAGAATATAACATAACCCAACAACCTCTTTGATGTTTAATACCACACCTTAGTCGCACCTGTATGGTTAATCATCCATCCCAGTTGGTTACCAATCATTGTCTAGAACCCACTCAGGGTTTGCTTCTACACCATGGTCATCACCCATGTCCTCAACCAAAATTTTACCTGGTTCTTCTCTAATGGGAACTCAACAGTTTGATCCTGCATATGAATATCAAGCTGGGCAATCTAGTCAACATAAACCTATGTATCCATTAAATACTAGATTTCCACCATATGGAGAGCAATATGCTTATTCACCATATCCTCCTTATTCTGAGGGACAACCATATGGTAATATCCCACACTTTTCAGGTCAATTTGGAATTAGAGTTTGTCAATGGAAACCAACCATGCTAGTTTAACCAAGGCTTGTGTATCCAACACACCCAATGCAAACTATGTCAGCTATTCCCACTACACCTGTTGTTACTACTATACCACAGTCACAAGCTCAAACTGATCCTTCTACCTTGCAATCACAAGTTTCAAGTCAAGAAGTTCAAGTTCCTCAAGTTGTTATACAACAACCACTTGTTTCTAGAGTTTATCAATAACCTCAGGTTAGTATACCCTTATCTAGACTAACCTAGGCATACACTAGTATATTTTATTCACAACCTGGCCAATATTTCATTGCTGGATAGGAAAAACCATTAAATCAACAACAATTGTACCAACAAAAACAACAATTGATTCAACAATTGTGGTAGCCTCAATTTCAACGACCCCAATTCTAGCAATTCCAACCCCAGTTTGGACTTATTCCATAGGCTCAACCTAGTTTTAGTCAATCTCAAGCTTACCAAGGTCCTGGTCAACAAGGCTTTGCAGGTTATGGGCAACCACACATTCGACTTGGTTATCAACAACCACCTTATATTGGTTTTTATCAACAACCATACCAAGGTTACCAAAGGCAGATGCCCTATGTCGGTATGCAAAGACCTATTGCTCAGGAAATTCCATCATATCCTAGGCATGCTCAACTTGACTTGAATCGACAGTTGCCATTTGTAGCAACTTTAGAATTACTAGATTTAAATTGGCTCACTAATGATCCAATCATATATTCACCTTGGTGGCCGGTAATTCCGCGTAAGTTACCATCTAACATACCAAAATTTAACAGAAATCTTAGAGAAGAGCCATCAAATTATGTTATGACCTTTCATTTGTGGTGTTCATCAAACTCCTTAAATCATAATTCAGTCAGACTTCATCTTTTCCAAAGAACACTTACTGGTCGAGCTGCTAAATGGTACATTGAATTACCAAGAGCTTCTTTCGATAATTTCACCACCTTATCCACTACATTTTTGACCCACTTCCAGTTACCTATCAGATACAAGACTGGAATGGAACTCCTAACCAAATTTAAACAAACTACTGCTACCCATATATTAGATCATATTCATGAGTGGTGGCATCATCATCGGATGGTTAAGATATATGTTCCCGATTAGCTTTTAGCTAAGTGGTTCATAAAATATTTCTTTCCATGAATCGCCGAGGATGTGGCAAAAGGTGGAGTTGTCATAGAAGAGTGTTGTGGCCAGCAACAACCCCCCTTTTTATTTTGTATTAGTAATAACACTAAATATTTGGGGACCCTTATAAAAAATTAAAAAAACTAGCACTTATAACTCCCTTTGAATAAAAAACACTATCTTAAACTAGGAAAAACATCCGCAAATGCAAAATCATAAGTATCATGATAAGTCTCAAATAAAATCATTCTCTTAATAATTAACATCTCATGACAAAAGGGTAAAGGAGGATATCATATAAAGAAACTTTCGGAATTGAGAAAACGTGATGATGCGAGATCATGTGCCATACAGACTCATCGCATCTCGCAGATCTCATATATTGTAGCACCACCTAAGATAAAATGTCCCAATCCGGTGATGTGCGATAAAGCATCTTGTAAATCGCATCTCGCAGTTGCATAATGAAACAAATGATTATTAAAAATAAGGATTAGCGATATTGCAATCTGTGATATTGCGCAAGCAAATCACAAAATAACTTTATCGTAGATCAAACGGGCTCATCGTTCAACGAAATGTTTCTCGTAATCCGATATCATAGTTACGGGCATTAATGTCAACTTAGTGCTTTATTGATGGTTATTTATGAGAAAGGATTTAGATCTGAGAAAAAAGTTATTTCACGTAGGGTGATATATTTGATATGATTTTTAAATTAAGATCTTTCCCGTCACCTGATTACTTACCATCATTCGTTATCTTTCTCATTATGCCTTAATTCTCTATTTGTGAGCTTAAAAGAGCGTAATGAAGAACAATATACAAGAGTAGTGTGCAGAACATAATGGGAAAGAAGGGAAAACCTCCAGTTACTGAGAAAATAGAGATGACGCCCTCATTCACAGACACCACCTGTACTAGTGAAGAAGGCATATCTACTTGGGAAGGCATGTATAGTCTACTAGAGGAAGAAAACCCAAGAGTCATGGAAGTTACAGTTACAGCAGATGCACGCACGTCATCCAAAGCATCACTCAGAGAGCTTGCATGCTCATTCCTACACTGTATAACAACAAGGCCTAAAATACTTCCCTATATAGATATGGCTAAATGGGTGGTGCTGATATAATAGACAGACAATTCAAGTCGCGGAACCAGGAGGTTATTGGGTCATTCACCCCACATAATTTAAGACGCATGTATCATTTACTAGAGCCGTAGGCTAGCTATAACAGGCAGTTTGTGGAGAAACTCGCCAAGGAAAACGAAGATTTGGCATAATGCACCAAAAGATGGTTAGCAAAGGAAGAGCCTTTAAAGAAAGACAAACATGGTATGTATAGTACTAGTTCCCTCTCCTCTCCGTATTTTTTCACTGTTGCAATGCTATGTAGGTTATCTGGAAAACCTGATATCAATAAATTTTCATTCGAGTGGCTACCCCTACTAGATGCAGCTACCAATGCCACTATTATGGACTGGGCTCAAATATTGTCTGATAACTTAGCGTCCGATATTTGGAATTATCGGTCTAAAAGGACTCCCTCTCAGAGGATTTATCCTCCTTTATTTTTAGTTTCTTATGTCACAGATGCTACATGTTTTGTTTCTAGATTTCCTCTCATGGGTTGGAAATGGACGGTACAGAATCCCTTTCCCATTCAAGTCTACCATAAAGAACTGTGGGATTCTAAGTTTACCCCATATTTTTATAGAATTTTCCATGGAGTTATGCTACCCATTCTCAAAATTTTGTATAATAAAGATGCCCCAAGATTTTCTCTTGAGGCCGAAATTGATATTCTCCCTATCATAAGATGGTTCAAAGAAGAATTTTTCACTTATATCAGAGTATTCGAAAGCATTTCTTCCCCTCATGTACTTCTGTTGTATGGTCTTGACAAGTTAATGGCATGTGAAATAGCCTACCAAACCTGCGAGCTTGTAGGAATGAGCAAAGAACTAAAAGACAAGAAAAAGGCAATCTGGCCGCAATTCCCTATGGACTATGGGGCTTTTTGTGTTTTTTGATCTAGGTCATGCTTCTAGAGAAGTAGACAACATGTTGAGTCTACGATTATTTAAATTCCCAAGGAGACAGTTTGATCCCTTTGATGTAATAAATAATTTTACTACATCTGTTAAAATAAAGGTGTTCACTGAGGAAGATGATCTCTTCGATGACATCTTCCAGTAGAAGAGCACAATCGGAGACATCTTACACATGGCCCAAATCTATTTTGGCCCAGCAGAATTCCAAGAGTTTAAACTCTACATAGAACGAAGATTGGCAAATCTTCCCTTGGACAAGCTGCACTTAGAACCAATAAGGGAACCCACTCCCAGCATCAGTATAAGTGGAAGCTCAAGGCCAGACAAGTCTAAATCTAAGTCTAGAAGAGAATCACCAGAACAGTCTAGATGATCGGAAAACAACTATAATAAAAGTGAAGGATTAGTCATGGATACTACCCAATCTAAAGAAAATATAGAACAACAAGTGTTGTAGCCAACACGGGTGGACGTTCCCGCTCCCCTCATCCAGCCAACAAAGCCATTAAGAACAGAGTTGGAGAAAGAGTGGGAAACATTCAATGAATTGATCAACACCGAGGAGCAAAAGATCGAGACACTAAGGAATCTAGCACAGACAATGACATAAATGGTCATTGAAACAATTGTTAATGCTCCAGAAACTGAGCACATTCCCATAGCTCCATCATCTGAAATCATGTTGAAGATAAAATAAATCCCTCCTCTAGATGTGTTTTATAGTCCACAACACAAAGCAGTGGTCAAGAGACAGAGAAAGAAACAAAAACTAGATAGTGTGCTCTCACCTGAGGGAGAGCAGCTGGATGTCCTTTGGTGAGACCCTACCACTAATCCGACAGAAAACTTGACTAAGTTATCCCAGATCGTAGCAGCTTATGCTTTTGCTACTATTGATAAAGCATCTGAAGTACAACTATTACTTAAGGATAAAGAGAATAAAATCCTATTTTTGCAGCAATAGTTATAGCAGGCCAGCGCTAGCTGAGAAGCAGTAAAAAAATTGAAAAAATTACAACAAGACTTTCAACAGATGCAGCTGGGTTATCAAAACAGTTTGGCTAAAAAAGAGAAACAATTATAGGCCACAATAGAAAAGCACAAATATGACTCCAAAGTTATAGAATTTATCACAGAAGCCCTTGCCTTCAATGATCAACTCTTGCAATAGTAGGAGACACTTTGCCAAAGAATATCGCAATGGAACTCTTACAGTGAGATGAGTGACAAAATCACATGTCAAGTCATGGATTTGCGACTTGATTATGATTTAATTGATAAGAAAGTTTCATATGATTTGAATTGGTGGGAATCAGAGGAAGGCAAGAAAGCAGGGTTGCTCAAGATCAATGAAACCCACAAAGAAATGATGTTCAACAATTGGGATGCATAGATAAAAAAGGCATAACAGGCAGCGAAAGAAGAAACAATAGCAGCAAGCAATGTCATTGACCGCGTTAATGAAAATCTACACAGAGCCAACCTAATATCGAAAACCACTCCAGGATTTCTCTACAAAGCAAAGAAACTACAAACAAGTTGGAGACAGAAAGCTAAAGAGAAGGCAGAGTCAATCAAAAAGTTAACAAAGTTAAATTGGGATACTTATTGGCAACACTTGGTGAAACCACATAGTCAATGTATGACTGTGAAATGCCTTACAAATTCCACTGAAAAGATAGCTCCAGTGCTTGATGATTATGTTTCCATAGGACAACTAAAATTGGAGGTCAGCCAACCAACATTCCTCAAGCCGATGTTGAATGCTTATGATCTAAGAGAACAGATGCATAGTTAATTTTCCGATACAGTTTTAGTTTTATTATGATTTATTTTTTCCTTAGATGAGGATAGTCATTTAAACATCCTCCTATATTTTTGTAATAAACTATTTTTAGTCTTTAGTTAGTAGTATTTAAACCCCTGTCATGCATTTAGATAGGGATCTAGAAATTTGTCAAAAGTAGTTCTTCAGAACATGCACTTTTTCACCCTCTAAGGAGGTTTTGATGAATGAATGGAACAAGATTTATTGATATTTGCATTTAATGTCTGCTACTGAAATGCACTTTTGTACTCTTAGTACATATTGAATTATGAGAAGATAAATCTATATTGCTGAAGCTCATGAGTAGGACTTATTATCACTGGTACTTTTATCCCTTAATGATTTCTTCTTATGCATCAAGTAATATGTTATGTTCAGTTGTTTATATTTGAAAGCTTGAATGTTTATGTTATCATTTGGCACTATTGTATGGTGATAACTATTTTGTTTATGTTGAGTATGTTAATAACTTATTATATGATATGGTTCTCACAATTGTTTCGGCTAATTTCTTATGCGAAACAATTCACTTTTAATGAATTCTTTTCTCATAGCAATTGAATGATCTTTATTACTGATTGCTGTTAAAAACTATTTTAGATTGCATAAGTGAAGAGTAAATCTTAAGATAGTTTTAGAATTAGATGTTTATATTCATTAGAATAAAATTGCATGTGATAAATTAGATTTATATTAAAATCATTTCGTTTAGAAAATTTTTAGAGAGGAAAACATCATTTCATAGCATCATCACAAACAAATTAGGAAACTAGTCTCGTTATCCCCAGTTGGAGCCACTCTCCCAAACAGAAAAGTAGCTGCATTCAAGGTCTGAATCAGGTGGGTATCCCCCTTGCTGTAGACCTGATTTTTGGGGCTTCAATATATTTGGCACTAGAAGGAGGGCTTGAACTGTGAATGTTTAGTAAATCTAAATCTAAAAACCATTCTGAGAGTAAATCACCCTCAACATCTCCCCTAACTTCTCCATCACACTCCAAGTCTTTAAATATTAATCAAGAAGTTGAGAAAACAACACCCACTACCACAAACCTAAATATTTTAGATAAATCTACTATCGAACCCCTTGAAGTTGAGTCTTTGATCCATAAACTTCAAGGATTTTCCATATCACCGCAAAAATCTGATTTATCTCAAGGTAGTGTGACTTCGTAATACAATCCTTCACATCCTCTTACCAGATTATAGAGTGAAAAATTTAGTATCGAACCAAATGAATTACCTTTTCCTAGAAGGAAAAGAGCAAGGAAGACACCTCAAGGGTCTGACAGTGAGACTCTTTCATCATCAACATCCATTCCATCTTCTCCATTGCAAAGTCAACCATCCACCCCTCCACTTCATATTATTGTTCAATAGCTTTGACATCCTCATCCCTACCACAAGGAACTTCATTTGCGCTTTCCTCTGTTAGTAGTTCAACGATGGTTCAAAACCCATGGAATAATCCAAGGGTAGTCTCAATGCCTGTGACCTTGAGTCAATTACCAGCCCATCCTGAGAAATGGCTACCCAAGTTTAACCCTGAAGTAGGCATGCTAGCAGAAGAACACATAAATAACTTTATGTTATCAATAAATTTAAATGGAGTTACAAATGAAGTTGTTGTTATACTTTTTCCTCATACTTTACAAGCAACATTTGGGTTCTGGTATTTTTCATTACCATCAGGATTTATTACTAGTTGGGACATTTTTTAAGAGCGATTTTTGACAAAGTTTGGAGATGTTAGGTCTACAGCAACATTGATCAATGAGCTATCGAATCTTAAGATTGAATTGAGAGAACCTATCAAAGATTCTAACTTGCGTTTCAACAAACTTTTGAATAAAATCCCTACCCCTTCCAAGCCTAGCGAAGAAGTTCGAAGTGAATGGTACATATCAGCTTTACCATAGAACATAGCGATCTTTTTTGATAGAGCTGCCAAGACAACATTGGCCAAAAACATGAAGGAAGCAATAGCGGTAGAAAAGTGCATCTTAGATTTAGAAAAGAAAAATGTTGTTGATGAAAGAAAATCTAAGAAGGTTACTTTTAAAGATGATCCTAAGAAAAAGCAATTAAAGGACCCATTTGATTTAGAAGGATTATAGAAAGTTTTAAAAACCATGTCTAATGAAATGGTTGACATTAAAAGACAAGTAGCAGAGACTACTTCTAAGAAACCCTACAAGCCTTATAGAAAAAACCCTTCAATTGATCCAAAGCCTCCCAACACTATAACAAATGCAGAATCTAAAGGGGAAGAAGAGGTAGTTTCCAATGAAGAACCTATTGATGAAGATGAGGTTGCAAAATTACAGGGAATGTGGGACTTCATTCTTCCAGGCGAAGGGGATCAAGAGGCATTGCTAATCAGTACCAAAAGTAGAAATCAACTTAATGCTCCACAGCCCAGTTCTAAACAAAAGAGCACAAGCTAGGTTTCCAAGGATAAAGTCGTAGGTAAGAAATCATCACCAAAAGTGACTCAGACAAGCCCAGTCCAATCCGATTCATCAACTCCAACTAAAACACTGATAGTTTCTGATGAGATGGAGTATAATATCGTTGAAGACATGAAAAATACTAGGGCCAACATTACCTTTCATGAACTGAGAAAATTAAAACACCAACAGAAATTACTTTTGAAAGAGTTACATGCAAGACCCGTTGCACCTCTTCATACTACTATAATCTCACAAGCTTCTCATGAAATGGGAAGATCTCCAACTAGTATGGAAAATAAAGTTGACCCAAATGATATTGCTTTAATTGGAGGTAGGTCAAAATCCTATACTCCTCCATTCCTCCTTACTTATGAAATTTTCAATAAAATTTTTCATAATTGTTTGGTAGATTCGGGTGCTTCATCTAATATTTTTCCTAAGCAAAGTTAAACGTCCAACCTCAAAAATCTGTAGTATGCATAGTTTAGCTAGACCGATAACAGGTTGAAGTAATTGGTGAACTAAATCAAGTGACCATAAGGCTCTCATCGAATCGAAAGGTATGTCAAGTCATTGATATTTTAGTCACAGACATTCCTGAATTTTATGGTTTAATTCTTAGCAGGGATTGGTCTGAAAAGCTTCATGGATAATTTGTGATCGACTGGTCCCATATGTGGCTCCCTTACAATGGTAAACCAAATCAGATAAAGGTTGAGTGAGAAAGACATCAAAAATACATAGTGACAGATCTGGAAGGAGAAAATGAACCTACAACATACAACAACAATATAATTGGCAACCATTTTGTTGACTCTTTCTTAGGAA
>APFE030585249.1:63566-84913 GCA_000404065.3 Pinus taeda | reverse complement strand
TTAGCCTTCCTTGCTTTCCACTTCTGCTTTCTTTTCTCCTTGCTCTTGCTTACAGTGGGTTGGGATGGTCCCCCAACTTCTGGATTCCCATTCTTTCCTCTAGTTTCTAGATGAGTAGCTTGTACAGATACCTCATCTATACTAGTGGGATTAAACATGAGGATGGTATGCCTCATGTAGCTGTGTAGACCACCAATGTAATTCAAAAAAGTTTCTGGTGAATCTAATGAGATGCCCAACATCAATGCCCTGTTTTTGAATTCTTGAGTATACCCTTGCACACTTTGCCCTTTCAACTACCGAAGAGTTTGCCAACTCATCATGGCTTGTTGCATGTAGGCCAATTGATAGAACTGCTTTTTGATTGCAAAAACAAATTCACTCCAAACAGAGATGGTCTTACCATGCTTCCTCATATCAGCTTGGGTTCTGCCTTCCCACCAAACCAAGGCAGTGCTTCCTAGGCGTAGGCTTGCCAACTAAATCTTACTCTTGTCTGAGTCTATGTTCTGTACTCTGCAATACACATCAATTTGTCTAATCTAATTGTCCAACTTTTCAGCATTTAGCTCTCCATCATATATAGGCAAATCAAATTTGACATCCAGTTTAATCAAGGATGCTTTCTTATTATGCACAGGGCTACTAGGAGGTGTAGGAAATCTTTCTTCTTTTCCCCTTCCCTTTGAGTGGTCATGAGAATGAGATTCATCTTCTTCTTTTTCTTGTTTAGAGCCTGATGAATCTTCATCCTTGTGCTTTCTAAAGTCCCTATACATTTCTTATACCATAGAATTTATAGCTAGGAAATTTTCTATGGATTGGGGGTCTGGCCCTATAGAACCTTCTTCTGACATTGTCTTCCGAGAATAGACTCTCCCAATTTCAGGATTAGTTTCCACCAACTCCCCTTCTCCTAATTTGAGCTTTGATCTAGTGATCATTCACAGCTAAACCAACACAAGCTTGTCTAACCTTTCATCCTAAAGCTTTGATACCACTTGATCTGATAATCACCTTATGAGTGACCTCAGTTGAAGATTTATTAAACAAAAGGTATTACAGACTCATGTGCTGGTGTGTGTTCTGTGTTATTGAAACAATGGATCGATCAGATTGCCAATACATAGACATTTTAAATGGAAAGACAGCAGAGAAATATAGTAAGCAATACTAGACACAAACAATTTTTAATGAGGATTTCACCCTATTCTCCAGGGCTACGTCTCTGGTCCAGCTTCAGTGGTGGCCTGGTTTTATTGTGTCTTACAGCAAAGAATTTACAATGCAGGGACTCAATATGAGTTCTCCTGACAGCAGATTTTGCTTGGCAGGGTGGTTCTTGGATTCCCCAAGCCATTCAGAGTTCACAGACTCTTTTTCTTCCTACCAACTCTGTGACCTTTGGTCTACATTGGAAAGAGCCAACCGTGATGCTCAATCCAGACAGATTCCTTTATGGGAAGGCTTGAATCTTCAAGCTCTCTGGTGCTCGATACTGCCTATGTTCAGCTCGGCCCTCTGGCTCTTCTGCTCGGCTTTATTGCTCTCTATGTTAAGTCCTCCTCTCAGGGTTCACTGTTCACTGTCTCTCTTGGTCACTTGGATTCTTCTCCTAATTCTCCTCCTTTTTCAACTGTCTTTGTTCATGGCTTTAACCAGTCGATCCTATGCCTGTTTGGTTCCTCTCCCGCCTACGTCGATTCTCCTCCTGTAGATGTGCTTGGAGTTCCCTGTTCGACGTCAGCATGAACACTCAGGGAGTGCCATGTGTCTCCATCTAACTGGTGCCAACATGCTTCGTCGGCTCGTTCCTCTGGTTATGTCGCGAATACGCTCTTTCTCCACCGTGGTAGTCAATGGATTCCAAATCCATTTTAAATCACAGCTTATTTCCCTGTCGATTCCGCTTCTTTCCATCGGGTGCAATCTCAGTCATCTGATCTGGGCTCCTCCAGATCCAGCGTCATACGTAGGTCGAGCGCGGTTGACTTGCTCGACCGTTAACGCGCGATCACGGCAGTTTTTCTTTCACCTCCGCTGCCATGCATCGATCGCTGATTGTGATCACTCTGCTTTCTCCAAAACCTCTTACCGTTCAAGGGCGTCTCAATCAAACCGCCGGTTTCCAGGCCATGGGTCCCACCGTTGTACATTAGAGCTTTTTACCTTTTTTCGCCCACAGTCCTCTGGCTCCCACGTGACCGAATGCTTAAGGCTCCCCCAATTCAGCCCTGTTCGCCTAGCGAAGTGCTAATCGCACATCAAAATCGCCTCCTTTTCCCAATCCAGGGCTCCCAAGGGCTATTTTGGCCTCCTGTGCAGTCTCCATGGGCCTCGGTTAGTGCACTTTGACCGAGGTCCTCGTCGTTTCGCGTCGGCTACCATGGCCACTGGTTCAGGGGGTTTTTGATGCTATTTTGGATTTCATTAAAGATTTGTTCAACTCAATACAATCAAAGTTCTTGACAGTCTTTTGTGGATCCGATTTGGATCACATAGTTGATTCAGTTTATTTTGTTTATTTTGTTTGGATGCTTTTTGGTTGTAGATGTTGCAGTAGCAACATAAACGTTGACAAGAGTTGCATGTAGAACATTCCAAAGGTATCTGATCAAGGTAGAGTTGAATTCCTTTCTTGTTGAGAGGGAATGTTGAAAATAGCAACAAGAAATGTTAAAATAGCATCAAGAAAAATACTAATTTAATTTTTCCTTGAATTCAGTTGGGAATAAATTGTAATTCCACATCTCATGACAACTTGTATTAGTTAAATAAGTTAATTCGAGTTGAGGTTCTAATTAGAGTAATGTAGAGTGTCTCCTACAATTAGGAGCACTAGTTGTGTTTATTTTGAGTTGTAATTATTTAATTCAGTCTAATTGAGTTAAAGTCAGTTAAACTAGTTCCAAATAATGGGGGAATTAGTGGGAGATTTAGTATTAGGGTGTAACCCATACTAGTGGGGTGCAACCTGTAGTAATGGGGTGCAGCCAGTAGTAGTGGGGTGTTTTCTGCAGTAGTGGGGTGTTGTCTGCAGTAGTGGGGTGTACCCTGCAGTACTGGGGTATTGCCAGTAGTAGTGGGGTGAAACTTGTAGTTCAATGCGGTGTTTTCTATTGAACAATGGAGTGTTTCCTGCAATGATCAACTAGTAAACTGAAGATTCACTCATAATTAACTCATGCATGTCAGAACATAGAAAGATCCAGTTGATATTAGAGTTCAGGGACTATGTACTATCAATTGTAAAATCATCTAAACTAAACAAATGGTGCATGCAATCAGAGGAAGGCCTATGAGGGTTACACAATTCACAATTATGAAATTTCCCAATTAAATAGGGTCGAATTCCCAAGGGAACAATGCAAGGAAATAGGGACTTGGGAAAGCAAGAATTTAGCAAAGTATTGGCTTGATCTTGTCTAGGAATAAGTGAGATAGATAGTTATAGTGCAGAGGTTGCTCAAGCTTGAGCAAAGAATTGTAATCTTCTCATATTTTCTTATTAATACAATATACAGATAGTAGGGTATTTTAGCAGTGGCTTTCCTCGAAAAATCATTGTGTTATGTGTGATTAAATTCTTCCTCTTATATGCTTCGTGATTTCATCGTTTGTTTATTATTTCCACTAATGAGTATAGTAGATTCAAGTCAATTGTTTTAGCATATTACAATCTGCAGTTTGAATCTACAAGGAATTTCTACACCAAATGAGGGCAACCTAAAGAAGTTTATATCAAAGTAGTTTCATGAAAATCCATATTTTGGTCATCTAGGGTACCAAAAGAATCTTAAGTGACCGATAAATATTATATTGGCTTGACTTGAAAAGGAAGGTGGCTAATTTCATCTCCAAATGCATAGAATTCCAATAGGTGAAAGAAGAGTGCAAGCACCCAGTTGGTCTATTACAACCTATTCCCATTCTGGAATGGAAGTGGGAAGTGATTTCAATGGACTTTATTACAATGTTGCCAAGAACTTCTAAACAACATGATGCAATCATGCTAGTGGTTGACAAGTTGAACAAAGTGGCTCACTTCGTAGTTTTTAAGTCTACAAATTCAGTTAATGAGGTGGCTCAAATTTTCATAAAGGAAATCGTAATATTGCATGGAGTTCCCAAGAAAAATCTATCGAATAAAGATGCCAAATTTACGTCAAGGTTTTGGAAAGAACTATTTGTAGGCTTGGGAATAGAGTTGGTTGTTAGCACAACTTACCACCCTCATATGGATGGGAAAACGCAGCGGACAAATAGAATTCTTTAGGACATGCTAAGAATGTATGTAATGCACCAGCCAAGGAAGTGGGAATAATATCTCCCACTTAAATTTTCATATAACAATGGGTATCAGGAGTCACTAAAGATGAGCCCATTTGAGGCACTGTATGGTAGGATTTTCAATACTTGTATTATCTAGAATGATCCAGTGAATAGGGTCCTTACTTGGCTTGATATGTTGAATGACATGGAACATGAACTGCAAACCATTAGAAGGAATTTAAAGGTGGCACGAGACAGATAAAATAGTTATGTGGACCAATATAGAGTGCACAAAAAGTTCCAAGCTGGGGAACATGTTTACCTATGAGTTAGACACAAGAAGAGCTCCTTAAAACTTGGGTCATGTTCCAAGTTGGCACCACAGTTCGTGAGCCATTTGAAGTGCTCAAAAGAATAGCGCCAGTGGCCTATAGGCTAGCATTTCCACCATCAGTGAGATTTAATGATGTCTTCCATGTTTCATTTCTTAAAAGATATGTGCAGGATGCTAATCTTGTAATTTATTGGTATATGTTATGAGTAGAAGCAAAGGAATAATTCCAAATAGAACCTCTATGTGTCCTCGATTGGAGGTAGATCATGCTTTGGGATTGAGCAATAGAGAAAGTCCAAGTGTAGTGGAGGCAATTTGGGCCCAAGGAAGCCACATGGGAAATGGTTGGCTAGATGTGGGCAGTATATCCTTTTTTATTTGTTGGTTGATGTAAATGTAAATACATTGTAAATATTGTATAGAGTTGTACATATAAAGCTCCATATTAGTCTTGCTTGTTATTTAAGCATGTGTTGTTTGTATATGGTTATTTAACACTAAGGGTGGTGTTCCCACAAGGGAGAGGGGTCTATGAAAACCCCTATTTAAAATTTTTCCTCATTTTAAATAATTGTAATATATATTGGGTGAGAGAAAATGACATTGATTCTAGTTGCTTGGGGAGGGAGATTACTTGATGAATTGGTGATTTTAAATGTATCAACCATAGGTTGGCTAAGAATATTAGTGGGATGACTGTGCCTTAAATAATAAAAG
The DNA here is from genome assembly GCA_000404065.3 of Pinus taeda. NCBI lineage: Eukaryota > Viridiplantae > Streptophyta > Pinopsida > Pinales > Pinaceae > Pinus > Pinus taeda. The sequence continues at coordinate 79,590 of APFE030585249.1, read as the reverse complement.
GACATGCCCATGTGCCTCTTATCTCTAACAACAAGAAAACATAACGAATATTAAAGAATAGGAATGGGTTGCACTATCAAAGGCAGTTGACCTATGGGAGAGTTAGTTTTTTGAGGGGGAATGAAAATAAATATGCAGGGGGAGAGAATGCATTCATGAATGCTCAGTGGAAGAACACAAAGTGGTGAGCACTAGAATAAATTCCTCCAAGATTCGGACATGAAAAGAGAGAGAAGTGATCAGAATCCTAGTTATCGAGTTCAGGAGAAAGTGAACCAGTTGAGGAAACCTCAAAGAGGCTTTCTAGGTGTAAACATTATAGAGAGAAGTGGCTTGCCTAAATGCTGAAGAACCCACTGGAAGCTTCTAGATTGATCAACCTACATATTGGGAAGAGACACTCAAGTATTTGTGAGAGTTGATGAACATCAAGAGTTGCCTTGGGACTAAAGACTGATGAAGTACCTGGAGAGCTTATATCTTTACTCATTAGTTTCTTATCCAGTGTTGAACCTTCCCTTGAAGTAGACCCTCTTCTCCTTAAAGTGAGTTGAGACTCTTTGTACTGTGGTATCTTGCCATGGGTATTAATCATGTCTATAAATTATAAAAGGATTGAGTGGAAGATTGTGTAGCTAGTGGATGAAGGTAGAGTGACCTTGTGACATCCTGTTTCAGTTGTCAATATTAGTTAAGTTTCCTCTCATAAGCACTCGACCTCAAGCACTAGAATGGCTTGGGGTGAAAACTACAAGTAAATGTGATTGTAGCTTGTTTAAGGTTGGGTGAAGAGTTTGTTAGGCCCCTATACTACTAGTGTAACCCCTTATTGTTATTAGTACAACCCACTTATTATATTGATGTACCCATGTAGTGCCCATATTGTTACTATTGTGCCCCATAGAAGCCCACTATTGTTATTATTGTGCCCTTACATTATTATTGTTATGTCGGCTCTGATTATATTATGACCCCTAGACTCCTATATAGGAGGTCTTTTCATTTGAATCATCCAAGAATTGTTCATTTATGTAATGTAAAGGAGGTTGCCCCCTCAAAGAGGCTAAATTCTAAGGTGTTGATCTATCTTTTCTTAAGCTGGTTTCATAACAGCTGATTACATCATCTCCCAGAAGTTCTCCACAGAAAACTGCTCAGATCTAGTCAAAAATGGACCGTACAGACTGCTCAGTGCAGAGGGTGCGATGCATCTCACCTGCTCAGTGTAAAAAGTGTGATGCATACCAGAAAGCCCTTCTGTAGGGTACGATGGATGAGAGTAAACAAATGACAGAGACAGTTTGCAAGGTGGGTGATCATGGAATCTTCCAGAAACTTATCCTATGACACTTGCCTCTCTGAACTCGCCCAGGGATGAGTAAGAGATCATCAATCTCCAAGTGGAATCAAGAACTATCAGAGAGAGGACACTAATCAAAATCCCATAAGCTGACTCACCCTCTTACAATCATCTATATATGGATCCCTCATCCCAGAGATCCAAAGGCTAGAATCTTGTATCTTGTGAGGAAGTGTTGTTGGTTTCCTAGTGGAATATCATAGTGTTGTGTGATCTAAGCTTTTCATGAGGTGAAGAAGGGCCTTCATGCTAGGAGGATGATGCTGGGTCAGATCAATGGGTTGTAATCCTCTCTTCTAATCTCTATATCAATAAAGCTATTCAAGTTTTCCTCCACATTTTTCTATGTTTTCTAATATATGCATGTGTGTGGTCAATATATATCTGGTCCTATATTGTTTACAATTGTAGATCTCTGTACTTTGAAGGTATTCTGCTACTTTGAATTTATAGGTACTCTTTGAAGCAGAGTGGTTAAGGGAGGAGTGGAAAAGATATGTCAAAAGGGGAGAAGGAACAAGCAGAGAACCAAGCAAAAGACCGAGGTTGGTATTCTTTGCTCCTCTCCTATGTACTTCTCGTAAAGGAAAGCGAAAGTAACTTTAATCTGTTTATTTCTAAGATAGATACCCATCATAGTGGGACTAGTAGCTCTGCATAGACACTAGATTTCCCAATAACAAGTTGCAATTTTTTTTATTCAATCAAAATTTCAGTTTTTGCAGGTACTTTTAGTATGGGGAAAAAGAAAAAAAAAAGGCCCAACCAAAAATATTTCCTTTCATGCCTCGTAGGAATAGAGATAACTTAGGAAAATATTTGCCCAACACCCCCACTGCTTTAACAATCAGCCTTCTCTCTTCTTCGGTGGCTACAATCAAGAAGAACCCTTAGATGAACAACTAGACATATTTGAAGAACCTATAGGCGAAGAAGAAGAAGAAACATTCCTCCAAAGCCAATGGCTGAAAACAGAAATGCTAGGGGAAATGAAGAGAGAATAAAAGTACCTTCTCCATTTGGGAGACCAATGGGGACACCAAAATGAAGAATATAAGTCCTTCAGCCCTACCTAACTTCCATGGTCTGACTACAAAAGATCCTGACACCTTATTGTTCGAGTTTGCTACCATCTGTCGAACTTATGACTATGCAGAAGATGAGAAAAAGTTGAAAATGTTCCCTTATACTCTCAAGGACACAACACTACGATGGTTCATGGGATTACCCGACAATAGCATCACAACTTGGGCTCAAATGCAGCAGGCCTTTAATGACAAGTATCGAGACTATTGAAGGTCAAAAGATACTAAAGAAGAAATCTTCTGAATGAACATAGGAAGTGATGAGTCCCTGGAAGACTATGAAGAGAGCTTCCAGCTCAGCGACAAAAGGGCTAGGTGTACACTTAACCCTAAGTCTCTAAAGTTGGTCCTGCTTAGGGGAATTTAGGAAAACCTTTTATACACCCTCCATCTATTCGCTGGGGGAGACATCTACCAACTATCATATGAGGACATAAAGACTGTTTTTAGAAACCATTCTAGAGCAGCGAAAAAGAAAGGTAGGGGGAGTCAACCCATAGCTAGTACCTCTTCTCCCAATTCATCCATTAAAGGAGAAATTGGAAAAATGCTGGAAGATTTCAAGAGTGAGATGCTGCAGACTCTTTCCATGCAAATGGATACTTGCATATCAAAAGAAAACAAGAGGAAACAGAGAGGGCTTTGGCCATTTTTTTCCCTAGATGCACTAGGAGGCATCCTAGGAATGAATGCCCATTGAACTCTATAGAGGTTTGTTCAGTCTGTGAAGAAGATCATTCTACAGATAACTGCCATTCTTTGCCCGGACTTAAAGCTGTATACCAAGGGGCTGAAGGAGTCACTGAACAGATCTATTACATAAACCAAAGGAGGCTGCATGGACCTAGACCATACCAGCAGAGGATGCAAGGGACATCTCAGGTATACTACAACCCGAACCAAGTCACCTCCATACCTTCTTGGGGCCCCCCTGCTCATCCTTCTTAGTCCATGCCTCCTCCTTGGTGCTTCACATCTCAATATCATGCCCAACTAGCCACCCATTCATTTCAATCCTATACTCAGCTGCAACCTTAGTGGAATGCATCTCATTAGGTGTGGAGGCCCCAATACAACTCTCCTCCCACTCTTCTTCCTCCACCACCTACCCAACCATAAACATTACCTTCTGGTCCACCAAGGAAACCCCAAATGCCTACCCAGCCAAATCTAAACCTGAACAATGGATAGGCTTAGCAAGTGTATAGTGGGGAACCATCATGCCCAACTTATGCTGTGGAGATTTAAGAAATTAACTTGTGATCTGGGAAAGTTCTCCCAGATAGAAAGCCTCCACCTAGGGAGGTTGAGGAAAATAAGGAGGAAAGTGAACCTAAAGAAAATCCACCCTTTCCTGAGAGACTATCCATGACAATCTAGCCTACCCCAGAAGAGACTGAACTCTTGGGAGAATTAAAACATTTATCTGTGAAGATACCAGTTCTTCAAGCCATAAAAGATGTGCCTATCTACAATAGGTTGATCAAAGAAAAGTGTTTTAGGAATCCAAGAAGGTACAAGAGAAATGCCACAACCATCAATGTCATAGGACAACTGTCCGACCTGATGTTGGGGCAGATAATCTATCCAAAATATTTGGATCCTAGGAGCCTAGTAGTTGATGTCCACATCAATGGCAAAATGGTCCCACATACATTGATTGATCTGGTAGCTGCCATTAATGTGATGAAAAAGGACTCAATGCTCAAACTTAACCTCCAAGACTCCTTAAGGAAGATCACGATAGTGATGTAGCTAGCAAACTGCTCCATAGTGACCCCTAAGAGGATTATGGAAGATGTGATGGTCTCCATTGATTCTTGGGAGTACCCTACCAATTTCTTAGTTCTCCAGCCAAAGGCAAAGCTCAGTGGGAATCCTCTCATTCTGGGAAGACCCTAGTTGGCTACAGCCGATGCCTACATTAACTATTGAGCTATGAACATGACCATAAAGAATGGGCACATGTCCAAGTAGTTAATCCTATATCCTCCTGCCCAAACCTTTCTAGAACATGATCTACCTCTCTAGTTGGAGGAGGAGGATAAGGATGAAGTTTATTCTACACCACTTTGTACATTAGAAATCACCATGAGGGGAAAACCCAAGATGAGGATGATATGATTGAAAATTTGATTCAGAATCCACCTCCCAATGTATCGCCATTACAAGACATAGTAAGAGAAACCCAGAAAAACCCCTCAACTGATCTCTGTGTGGCCAACCCCACTTCTCTACATGTTAAAAATATAGAGTTCGGCCTAGGAAGAACATTGAAAAACAATCCATCCCTATCTACTTCCCAGGAAAAAGAGCTATGCATCATACTGAGAAAACATCTAGATGCCTTCGCCTGGAATTATAAGGAAATGAAGGGAGTGCACCCTTCAGTATCTACTCATCATATATACATCAAGGAAGATTGCAAGCCAGTCAAGCAACCTCAAAGGAGGACGAACCCAACACTTAAAGACATTGTGAAGGAAGAACTGCAGAAATTGCTTGATGCTGAATTCATCTATCCTATATCTGATAATGAATGGGTCTCTCCTTTGGTGCTAGTGCCAAAGAAAAATGGTAAGTGGAGAATCTATGTCGGCTATCGAGAATTGAACAGAGCCACTAAAAAGGACCATTTTCCTTTACCTTTCATAGATCAAGTGTTAGACAATCTGGTAGAGAAAAAGTTTTTCTCCTTCCTAGATGGTTTTAGCAGGTACAATCAGATTCAAATAAGCCTGGAAGACCAAGATATGACCACTTTCACTTGTCCTTGGGGTACCTTTGCATATCGGGTCCTTCCTTTTGGTTTATGCAATGCTCCAGCCACTTTCCAAAGAGTGGTATTGAGTATATTTTTTGAATTGGTTTATGATGTAGTAGAAATATACATGGATGATTTTACTTCTTATGGCTCTAACTTTCAGGAAGCTTTATCTAACTTAGGAAAAGTTCTAGATAAGTGTATTGAGATGAGCCTATCCCTGAGTATAGAAAAATGTGAATTTTTTATCACTAAAGGGACTATGCTAGGTCATGCAATATCTCAACAAGGACTGCAGGTGGACCCCAACAAAATTGCCATCATCCAAAGGGTCCCACATCATCAAAAGGTGAGAGATGTTAGACACTTCCTATGCTTAGATGGATATTATAGAATATTCATTAAAGACTTTAGCAATCTAGCCTCTCCTTTTTTTGGCCTTCTAGGAAAATATGTTAAGTTCATATGGTCCGAAAACTATCAAGAAGCCCTAGATACCTTGAAGAGAAAGCTAGTGTCTGCCCCAATTCTTAGAGGCCCAAACTGGGCCCTACCCTTTCACATTCACACAGATGCCTCGAACAAAGCAATAGGAGTAGCCTTAGGACAAATTTATGAAAAGTTACCTTATGCCATATACTTTATAAGGAAAAACTTGTCAAAGGCAAAGTTAAATTATACAATGACCAAGAAGGAACCCCTAGCTGTCGTGCATTCCTTAAACAAATTCAGACATTATATCATAGGCTATCAAACCTTTGTGCAAACTGATCATGCTGCAATTAGATATTTAATGAACAAATTAGATGTAAATGCTTGCATTATTAGATGGTTTCTTTTACTGCAGCAATTTGATTTGACCATTATTGATAAGCTTAGCAAAGAGAATGTTGTTGTTGACTTTTTGTTTAGAGTAAATTTGCCTGCAGGTGAAGAAAGAATGGTGGATGACCAAATGCTAGATGAACACCTATTTTCTATATCAGTACTCTCTCCATGGTTTGCTGATATAGCAAACTACTTTGTTTCAACACAGTTCCCACCACACCTATCCTCAAAAGAGAAGAGAAAGATAGTAAGGAAAAGCGCCCCTTTCACCTGGATTGGAAGCAATCTCTTCAAACTTGGCCTAGATCAGATCTTGAGAAGATGTGTTAGGGAGGAAGAAGTCTTTGACATCCTCCTGACGTGTCATGACGGGCCTTGTGGAGGTCATTTTGCAACAAAAAGAATTGCCTTCAAGATATTGCAAGCAGGTTACTATTGGCCCACTCTTCATCAGGATGTGAGGAGATACATGAGCCAATGTGATTAGTGTTAGAGGATGGGGAACCCACTATAAAGGATGAAATTCCCATGCAACCTCAAGTGGCCTTTGAGCCATGTGAGAAGTGGGGCATGGACTTTGTGGGGCCCATCAACCCTTCTTCAAAGCAGAAATAGTACATCATTGTGTGCATCAACTACTTGACAAAGTGGGCAGAGACAAAAGCAATCAAAGCAGTGACAAAAGAAAAAGTAGCTGAGTTTTTGAGGGAAAACATATTCTACAAGTTCAGGTATCCGAGAGAGTTGGTCACAGACCAAAACAGTCAGTTCACTTCCAGCCTGATTGAAGACCTACTCACACATCATAAGATCAAGCATAGGACTTCCAACCCTTACCATCCACAAGCTAATGGATAAGTGGAGGTCACTAATAGAGCATTGGAAGGGATCCTAACCAAGGTAGTGAGCAGCAGCAGAAAAGACTAGGTGGACAGATTAGTTGAGGCCACTTGGGCCTACAACACAACATGGAAGACCACCATAGGGTTCACACCCTGTGAATTGATCTATGGGAAGAAGGCTTTGTTGTCAATAGAGTTTGAATTAAATATCCTAAGGATGAAATCTCAGCTAGACCTAGACCTCGGCCATGGATAGAAGGAGAGATTACTTCAACTCAATGGATTGGATGAATACAGATTGCAAGACCTTCTCCATACAAAGGTAGTTCAACTTCAGAGAAAGATATGGCATGACAAAATATCAGGAAGAAACAATTCCAAGAGGGAGATTGGGCACTACTCTATGATTCAAGATACAAGGATTTCAAAGGCAAGATGAGCACAAGATGGTTGTGACTCTACACTGTGAAGAAATGCAATGACAATGGTTCAGTTACAATCAGAACCATTGATGGTGAAGCCATCCCCATGCTTGTTACTGGAAATTGGTTGAAAGTCTACAAGAAACCCCTCTCAAAGTGAGATTTTATTAGAGATTTGAAAAAAATAGTGATGGTAGTGGAGCATGTCTTAGCTTCCACTTCACCCACTCACTGTAGGGAAAGAGAAAAAATAAGGACTCAAGTGAAAACCTCCATGTGGTGTTTGAGTCCCATCATTGGGTTGAGAGCCTCTTCTAAGGCGGCCTAGTGATGTCAAAAAAAAAGAGAGGGGGGAAAGCATAAGATCCCTGGGTGAAAACCTCCCTTGGAGGTGCCTAGGGTAGGCAATTAAGGTGGAAACCTCTCTGAGGCACCCTAGTTGTTTTCAAAAAAAATAAGAGAAAGAAAAAATGATTTTTTATTGCATTGCATGTTTGCAGGAGGACTACAGGGAGTTGAAGAAGGTGCCAAGGGGACCCTGAAATTCATACCAACGTCCATCTCATCTTCTCCACACCTTCCTCTATCATTTTTGGTATCTCTTTCACCCTACTATACCTCTTCTTCCAAAACTGTGTTTTCTATAGGAGGCTATGTTTTATCTATAGGAGGCTCTGATAAGAATTACAGAGAGCCAAAAGTGTCTACAGGAGGTAGTTTGAGGGACAAGAAAGCTTCACGAGGAACCTATAATCCCTCTTACCATCTTCAAACCTCCTTGCCATCATTTCCAAGCATGCATCACACTCCAAGCATCATTATTATTTTTTCCCTTTCCAAGAAAAAATAGTTTTTCAGTTTTGAAAATAAAATAAAATAAAAGGAGGAAAAACCACCATTAACTTTACCTGAAGCTTACCTACTATCCCTCTATCATTCATCTCCACCTCTGGCATCATTCTTGAGCTCCAAGCACAAGTACATAGCTTAAGTTTCAAGGGGAGTAGCAGCTACAAGAGCTCCTGTAGGAATTCCTGTAGCGACTAATCCCATAGAAGTTTAGCATGTTGGATTGTATTATATTCTTTCCACATAGTTAACAGGGGGTTTGAAGGGCACCCGTAACCCCACTTTATGGGGTGCAGGGCAGCGCCCTGGAAAATTTTGGTTATGGACCTTATGTTAGGTTGGGCGGATCCACCTATGGTTTTGTGCGTGATTTTCGCACATGTTTTTTGGACGCGATGGTTTTCATTCCATGGTATTGGACAAGATGGTTTTTGGTCCATGGTATTGGATGCTTTGACATGTATAAATATGTATTGTAACATTGAAAGGAACATAATGAAAAATCAAGCTGGTAGTCTCGGTTTTGGGATCCAGGGGAAAATCTTTGTGTATATGTGTTATGATCTTGCATTGTTTATTTTCTGGGTTTTAGAATTCGTATGCAAGTAATTTCTGTATGGGATTAAAACCTATATTTGGTATCAGAGAAGTTTTGGCTTCAAGGGGACGCCTTTTTTGTTAAGGGGTTTCACTCGGGGTTGTGGTAGACCCTGTTCAGTGGGAGATCTATGAAATCAATTCTGGCGGTGAAAGAAGATGGCGAGCAGTGGAAAGATATAGGTCAAGAAATTTAGTGGTCAAAGTTTTGAGTTGTGGAGACACAAGATGGAGGATCTACTGGTGGATAAATATCAGTGGATCATAGTAGATCTAGGTACTAAACCAACGGGAGTGTCCGATGAAGAATGGATGAAGTTGTATCAGAAGGAAAAGAGCACAATACGATTATGTGTCTCAGATTCAGTATTGTTGAATGTATCAGAGGAAGCTACGACGAAGGCTTTGTGGGACAAGTTAGGGACTTTGTACCAATCTAAGTCTCTGGTGAATAAACTGTTATTATAGAAAAAGCTGTATAACCTGAGGATGAAAGATGGAGACTCGGCGACAGAGGATCTGAATGCATTTAATACTGTGGTAAGTCAGTTAGCATTTATTGATATTAAAATTTTAGATGAAGATAAGTGCACTAGTTTGTTGTGTTCTCTACAAGATTCGTGGGATAGTCTGGTTATTGCAATAGGTAGCAATGCAATTGCCTTGAATTTTAATGAAAGAGTCTCATCTTTGCTAAGAGAGGAGTTGAGACAAAAAAATATGGAGAGCCAAATTGGTGATGCCTTGTTTGTATGAGCGCAGACCCAGAACATAAACAAAAATAAATCATCGAGTGGGAGATCTAAATCTAAAGGGAGATATAAGTCTCCAGGAAAACCTGTAAAGGTGGTGTGCTAGAAATGTGGAAAGGAAGGGTACTACACAAGGGATTGTAAATATAAAGCTCCTGAAAAAGGAAAGGGTCTGATGAGGCTCCTTTTGCAGAGCCGAAAACCATCCCAAATGAAGGTGGGGATGTGTACTTGGCTTCTTCAGGTACACATGTAGATCATGAGGCATGGTTGATTGACTTAGGTGCATCCTTTCACTTTACTCCCCATAGAGAGTGGTTCTGCGAGTATGAGAAATATGATGGTGGGGATGTCTTCTTGGGGGATGACAGGAAGGCTAGAATCATTGGTCGCGGAAAAGTAAAGTTGAAGTTGCAAGGTGGAAGGGTTAGAACGCTTCCAGGTGTTCTGCATATTTCTGCATTAGCCAGAAATATGATTTCTGTTAACAAGTTGGATGATGCAGGTGTAAAAATAGTGTTCGAGAAGGATACTTGCAAGATGGTTTGGGGAGCACTGGTATTGATGTGGGGAGTTCAGATTGGAACTATGTACAAGTTGCAAGGTAGCACTGTTATTGATGGGTGCAATAGTTCCATGGTTCATGAAAGTGGAGCAGAAAATCTAATGGTCTCTGGAGAGAAGACCATGTTTTGGCATCAAAGACTTGGACATATTGGAGAAGAGGGCCTTCGAATACTTCATGGTAAAGGTATGGTAGAAGGTACGAGTAATAGCTCTCTGGATTTCTATTTCTGTGAAAATTGTGTATATGGGAAGAAGAATCAGGTGAGTTTCCCCTCTGGTAGTAAGAGGGCAAAACAGATATTAGAACTTGTGCATAGTTATGTGTTTGGACCTATGAAGGTTCCATCACTGGGTAAGTCTGTGTACTATGTATCATTTATAGACGACTTCTCAAGGAATACATGGATATATTTCCTTAAGAAGAAATCTGAAGTCTTTGACAAGTTTAAAGAATTTAAAGCTTTGGTGGAAAACCAGATAGAGAAGAAGATAAAGGTGCTGAGGATAGATAATGGTGGAGAGTTTCACAGTAAGGAATTTGAAGAATTCTGTAAGAAGTGTGGTATAGCACGGTAGAAGACTACTACATATACACCTCGGAAAAATGGAATGAATAAGACGTTGATGGAAAGGGCAAGAAGCATGCTCAGTGGTGCCGGGTTAGGACTGGAATTCTAGGCAGAGGCAGTGGATATTGCATGTTACCTAGCCAATAGGTCACCTTCATCAGCGTTGGGGGATAAGACTCCACAAGAGGTATGGACTGGTAAGAAACCCTCTCTTTCACATCTGAGGGTATATGGATGTGATGCATATGTATATGTTCCAAAGGAGAAATGAACCAAGTTGGATAGTAAATTTGAAAAGTACATCTTTATTGGGTATAAGGATGGTTTAAAGGGTTATAAATTTTGGAACCCAGTCACACGGAAGGTTGTGTACAACCAAGATGTGGTGGTTAGAGAGGTGAAAGATGTTATTAAACATGAAGTCCAACGAAAGGAACCTGAGAAGATAGAGTTTGAGCTAAAGGAGGAAGAATCATACTCTACAGCAGAGGAGGAATCAGAAGATGAAGAGCCACAAACTCCAGCTGTGAGAAGATCAGTTTGAGAAAGAAGGCAGCCTAAAAGGTATAGTCCATCTGCTTTTTGTTCAAATTTTGCTTTATCTATTACTGACGATGATCCCAAAACTGTGAAGGAAGAAATAGATTCAGAGGATGGAAAACTCTGGAAAGAGGCCATGGTTGATGAAATGGCATCTTTGCACAAAAATGAGGCTTGGGATCTAGTGGAATTATCAGCTAGAAGGAAACCCATTGGCAGCAAATGGGTGTTCAAAAAGAAGACAAATGCAGAAGGAAAAGTGGAGAAATGAAAATCTTGGTTGGTAGCAAAAGGTTATTCCCAGGTGCCGGGAATTGATTTTGGTGATATTTTTTCTCCTGATGCCAAGGTAACTTCTATTAGATTACTTTTATCTGTTGCTGTTGCTTTTGATTTTGATGAAGAACAGATGGATGTGAAGACAACATTTCTTCACGGGGATCTCGAAGAGGAAATCTATATGAAGCAACCTGAAGGCTTTGCAGCGATGGGCAAGAAAGAACTGGTATGCAAGTTAAAGAAGTCTCTGTATGGGTTAAAATAGTCACCAAGGATGTGGTATCAGAAATTTGATACATTTATACGAGGACTTAGCTTCACCAGAAGCAAAGCAGATCACTGTGTGTATTTTATATTAATTGGTGACCGTGTTATTTATCTGGTCTTGTATGTGGATGATATGTTGCTGGTTGGAAATGACAAAGAAATTATCTAGGATTTGAAGACCCAATTGTCCTCCAAATTCGACATGAAAGATCTCGGTGATGCAAACTATATTTTGGGCATGGAAATTAAAAGAGATCAGGCAAAGAGGAAGCTTTGGTTAAACCAGAGGAAGTATGTCGAGACTGTTATCACTTTAAAACAGAGATTTGATATATGTAACTTTTCATCCTAGCCCGATGACAAAGGTCAGTGCTAGTCTATCTTGTTTTATTTTTTATTTTTTTTCCTTAAGAGTATGAAGTTTTAAGAGGTCATGAGTCAAGTTTATTCTTATCTACCATTGGTTCTCCTCCATTCACCATTGTTTCATAGCCACGTGTCATCTTATGTCAGTTACCAAGTCTTTTGATAATTGTGTAGCGCATGCATACTATTAAAGTGTTTTCGCAGCGCTTTTATAGTTTACCAGTTTCGCATCGCAAACCCTATTAGGCAATTTCGCAGCGCATAATTCAAATTTAAAACTAACCGCGCTGCGAAATCAGGGATTCGTACATTTCGCAGCGAATCTTTCCCGAAATTGCAAGTCCGTTAGGTGAGTCACAGACCGTATCATCTCATGTTAGTTCATGTACCCCTCTTATCACATTCCACCACCCATTTCCATTATCACCACCATTAGATCTGTTGATACGCACGAATCATCATTTCCAAGAAATAGCACCGTGCATAAATCTTAATGATGGTTGTAAATCTTGCATGAATAACAAATCTGCAAGATTGCAATTTGAGAGATTTTAAACGGCAAGATTTCAAGTTCAAATGCAAGTATGATCAAGCCAGGCGGAAAATCAAGCGAGGCTAAAAATCAAGCGAGGCTGAATTCTAAAAGAAACTAAATCACAATTCAAACCAGAGCTGGTAGTCATTATTTGCAGATCTTTGAAAAGATCAATGGAGAAAAAAGAACACAGATCCGGCAAATGTCTAAGGAACGAGCCTGAAGGCCTGGATATAACACTAAGAAATAAAGAGGTGGAGAAAGCATTCAAAAAAGTCGGGTGCTGGAATTTTTGCAAGAAGTTACAAGGAGGACATGCACAGGTAACCAAAGAATTTGAGCTTAATTTCACAGGCTTGAATTCAAAGGTAGCTATGATAGAATTGCAGGTCTCGCCAGAGATAATATCCACTGTGACAGAGATCCCACGAGGACAAGAGGAATGGTTTAAAAATTTCAAATTTGACATGAATCCTTTCAAGGAGTTTTTAAAGAATGAGTTTGTAAATGCAGATTTAAGTAAGGCAGTGCCCAGGAGCTATGTCAAAGAATATTATGCTCATTTACTCACCTGCATACAAAAATATTTGACTTGTGAAGGAAGGTATAACAAGGTGTACTCGTACCATTTTAAGCTCCTTTTGCATTTCACAGGGAAGGTCTCCATTGATCTACCTTTTTATCTTTTTCGTAGTTTGAGTAAGATGTGTGATAAGGTACAATTGAGGAAAGAGGATTGTGAAACCTCTTTGTTCCATCATGGTTTGATTAAACTACTGGTCTTAGATGAGCTTCAAAGGGTAGGCAAAGTTTGGAATTCATTCATTTTTATGGTTGGCTTCAAAAGCCAGACTGGCCTCAGTCCTCTACCTGCAAGAGATTTCACAATAGTGGAGCTCCAAATAGAAGCAAGAGCTAAGAGAGTTCCAAATTTACAAGAAAGAAAACAAGTGAGAGAGCCAGTACAGCCACTCATCATTCAAGACACACCTCAGCAATCAATTAAGGAAAAAGCTCATGTTAAAAGGACTGTACCTGAAGCAAGCGCATCTGAAGTAGTCTCAAGGAGAAGAACAAGAAGTCAGATAGCTAAAGAAAAAGGTAAAGCAGTAGCAGTTGAAGAAAGTCCAGTTTCCAAGGGAAGTCTAAATGATTTATTGCAGGCTATTGACTTTGAGGAGTCCCTACCAATTCAAGATGAATTGATGCAGTCAGATAAAGAGAGTACAAAGAAAACCAAAGCCTCAAAAAGGCTTAAATTTGATGAGCAAGCTGAACAATTTGTTTTTAAACCTAGGAGACCTATGACAAGGAGATTTCAGCAAGTACAGGAGGCACCGCCAAGAATAGAGGAAACAGGGGAAGAGACACAACGCCAACAAAGAAAGAACACAGGCAAAACAGTCAACACATTCAAAGAAGACAATATAGCAAACCTGAAAAGCAAATTGGAATCAGCTAAGCATGAGATTGCCAAACTGAAGAAAGCTGCTAGAAGACATGCAGTCATACAAGCTAATTATTATAGAATCAAAACCCTATGGGAGGAGAATGCAGCTGTAGAGGTGGTTGACTGTAATACGCAATTTCATACTTGGACAGTGCCGGCAATCAAAGAAGCCAAGTACATCAGGATGATTAATATGCAACTAAGAGCTGGGAATAAGGTTATGAAGAGACAAATAGAATATCTAAAGGCACAATTAAGCTTGCTTAAAGAACCTGCTAAATGAAATCACCTTTCAAATAAGATTTTGTTTTGAGTTTTGATGAGTTTTCTTGATCTCACCTTTTTGAAGAAGCCTAAATGTCCATTCAGTTTCTGGAAAGTCTAAAGGAAGTTTTGGCAATAAAGTGCTCGATTAATAAAGTTTTCGGGTTAAGAACAATGTCTTATAAACAACTCAGCAGTTTCGTAGCGCGCTACGAAACTGCTGAAGGTGATGATTCCAATATAAATCAATCATTTTGAAGCAGAAGCGGGAAAATTTTGAGGGACAAATATATGCAAGGAGACATCTGAAGCTACAGCAACCAATCAGACTAAGACAAGTGGAGAAAAATGGTTTGAATCCAAATTTGCATTTTTGTCATATCATAAGCAGTTGAAACACGGTTCAGATAGCCTGTATGCGTTTTTTGGTTTTAAAAACAGTGGACAACACATCAATAAGTCATGTTTTAAAGCAGTGGAGAACACATCATAGATGTGACCACCCGCCATGTTTTGGAAAACAAAGATGAAAGACTGGCTTATGCGGATTTGAAAACTATAAACCGAGAAGCAAGGATAGTTTCCTATATTTCTGAACAGTGGAGAGGATACGATATACAAGATCAGCGTGGAGCATTGAATACCCATCTCAGCCAAACTGAAAGAGAACCAGATGTCAAAGAAAGAGAATTATCTTAATCAAAGCCATTATTTATGTAATATGGAGTTAGAGTCCTATTTGATTTAGATCTCTAAAAAACTCCAGTTAACAATTTGTTGTATTTATTAAGTAGTTAAAGTTTAATAGCTGTCAGTAATAGAAGTAGTTTTCAAATTCCCCTCATGCTTGAGGAGGAATCTCAATCAGTTAGAATAAGAACTCTATATATAGTTGAAGTAGCAATGTATTCAAGGTTGGAAATTTTATAAAAAAAGGCTGGTATTTGGCTTATGTAAGACTCTGTTTCAGTAATACATGTTCGGCTTTACTTCTCAGGATTCATGAGGGATTTTTATGTTCAGAATATGTGATGTTGTCCTTTTCCTAATTCTTGCAGTGGTATGGATGTGTAATCACTTAGAATTCACTTGAGGTGCTCTGACTTCCTGTATGCATTCATAAACTGTGTGTTCCTATATGAGTTTTTATGTAATGAATATTTTAAATGCTGAATGCCCTGACTTCTATGTAAGGTTGAATTCATTTTCATATTGAGATGTTGTTGACTCCATAAGCCCAATGGATAGTTGTTAAATGTGTTTCCACCATTCATATTCTCACAGTTGTTTTACAAGAGTTAGCCATCTTATCCATAATCAAAATCATTAACCCCTTTTGAGAGAGCCCTCTCAGGTTGAGGAGGCTAAGCCTCAGCCTAAAGTAGGTTTGAAATAGTTACTTAGAGTCAACGTGATCAGCAGCCTATCAGGACCTGATTTTGAGATAACATTTTGGTGCGTCTGCCGGGAGCCTGAAGTCTATTCATTCCCGAAATTAAGAGACTGAACTTCTAAATGTAGCAGGAGCTCAGAAGAATTTTTGAGGCTGCAAATCTACCTTGGAGACTCCATTGTTGAAGAATTTGAAATTCATGGACTCATGGTGATTCCACTGGAGTTATGAAGGACTCAGATGCTACCATTCTTATTTCAAGGTATGCATGCATAAATTTTTCAGGAATTCATGG
>APFE030585249.1:30544-62793 GCA_000404065.3 Pinus taeda | reverse complement strand
TTTTCGGTCCATGGTTTGGACGCGATGGTTTTCGGTCCGTGGTATTGGATGATTCAGCATGTATAAATATGTATTGTAACATTGAAAGGAACATAATGAAAAATCAAGCTGGTAGTCCCGGTTTTGGGATCCAGTGGGAAATCTCTGTGTGTTTTAATGTGTTATGCTCTCACATTTTTATTTTTCCTGTGATTTAGAATTCGTATGCAGGTAATTTCTGTACGGGGTTAAAACCTACAAGGGGGAGCTGCAAACTAATCAACACGGTTATAAATATGAAAATAAATATGTTCCACCCATGCTTCAAGACTGGGAAGGTGATCATTTTTGCAATGATGGTTGTGGCAGAGGCTATCCAGTTGTTCCAAAATTTTATTCTAACTATATTGAAAATCATTTATGTAAGCCACTATCTTGTTACGATCTTCATACCTATGGTCCCTGAGAATGTCCATATTGACTTGGATATTTTGAAGTTGTTATGCTATGGACTTCTTGGTTGTTGGAGACACTATATGACCTCAAGAATGAGCTAGAGAGAGAGCCACTGCACCCTCGAGTTCTATGTTGGCTGAGTTCCCAAAGGACAAGCTATGGCTTGATGCGGGACACCCCATATTGATTTGCTTACGTCCCTTGCAGAAAGGCCAACCCCGTTAGTGAGGCATTACGTGCTTTGCGTGTACTGACAAGCGGCTGGCTAGCAGGGCCGTGAAAGAACCTTTCAGGAACTTGCAAGGAGAGGCATACACTAGGACCAAGTGAAAAATAACTAAATTTGACACACAACAAAACCCAAACACCACGGGCTTTGAACTAGGATGGGAAAGCTCCCCCTGAGGCCGAAGAACTGCCCAGGGCATATGAAGCATGCCAACCCACTAATTCCCTGAGACAAATGACATTTCCCTAGGTGGTCGGAGAGACTGTCTCAATGAGACCTAACCTAAATGGATACCCATGCAAGCAACAACGCTAACCAGAGACTGAAATACAACAACCTCGACATATAAACATGAGAGGCGACTTCCAACAAGAAATCGATGGCAGGGCACCCATAAGAAACTAATAACTCTAACCTCTGACCGAAACTAAAAACAAAATAACTGAGAAAAGATATGGACAATGTTACCTTTTCCTACATGACGGTAGAGAGTTCCAGGGGCCTCCTACTCCATCTTGAAAGTTGGTGACGAGGTTTCTAGATAGAGGCATGGAACCAACCTGAAATACCATCCGAGGAGGTTCCTGGATCCCAGGTGCAGGAATGAAGGCCAAATTCAAACCAAACCAAGGCAGACCAAGCTTCCACTTCACAAATCATCCAAGGTCATGACCCCGACGAGTCTCCATGGACCTTGTCTCTTGCACTGCAGTACTCCACCAGACCAAAATTCGTCGCCTAGAATTCCAAACTGGAGAGGAACGCTTGCTTGCCCTTGAATTTAACCGATGCATTAGCTATATGGATATTCACTTGAGTGGAATGAATGTAGGCACAACACATAACTACAAACTTAATGACCGCATGGAGGGTGGGGGTGGTGGTGGGGGGGGGGGGGGGCCAAGGGCCTGCATGTGCAAAGTGTTACTCAATGATCACCCACATGAGGGATATTTATTATATTAATAATTCTATTATTTTTATTCTTTAGAAACATTTTTTCACAAAATTAGATATATATATATAATATTATATATTATAATATATATATAATAAATATATATATATAATATATATATATAAATATATATATATATAGATAGATAGATATCGAACGGCCTATTTTATTTACTTATGTTTATACTTGCCAAAGGTATGAACATATTATTTTTTATTTTGTTAAAAAAAACTTTGACTTTCAATTAGTTTAGAAATTTGTAAACAAATTCTATGAAGTTTATTAAAGTTTTGAAAAAATTAAATATTAAATTGAATATTTTGGAAAAAAAAATAAATGTAAATTACTATTTTTTAATTGGTTAATGACCATTTTTATGTGGTTTTAAATTGAATTATGAGATATAAAATTTATATTAAAAAGTAAAAACCTAAAAAAGAATTCTATTGGCCAAAATTTTGCACCACAATGGATAACTCCCCACCATTTTTTATGCAAAAAATATTAGCAAGATTAGAGTTTTCAAGCAAACAACAACAACAACAACAAATTTTTTTTTTGGCTTTTTCATTAGTCATATGATTTTTTGCTTACTTTATATATTTCAATTTATTGCCTTCTCATTTTAAATTTTCTAATTTTAAAGGAATTCCTAATTACAATTTTTTTAGCACATGTTTACTAGTTGCAAAGGAATTTCAAAATATATTAAAACTCTCACATCATAAAATGTTAATAACTATGTCCATAGGGTCATGGATAGTCAGTCATCAGGTGCTCTTTAAGGCACTCCTTGATGTGAAGTCACCGGTTCAATTACCTGCTCTGATCAAGGTGATTTATTGAACATGATGAAGATGTAGTCTTGCCAAGCCTACAAAATATATAAGTCCACGGGGTCTTGGATATATGGTGATTGGGTGCTCTGTTAAGGCACTCATTGATGTGAAGTCACTGGTTCAATTCCCCACCCCGATTGGGGTGATATATTGGACATGATGAAGATGTAGTCCTGCCAAGCTTACCAAAAAAAATGTTAATAACTATAAACTTTCAATATTTCTATAATTTTAATAAAACCCATTCATTGCTCTATTGATTTGGAGCTAATAAAATTTTAAAAAGTGTTTTAAATACTAATTTCTCCTATATATATAATGAACTATGCAAATATTTAGATAGACAAACCATTGTACTTTCATGCTAGAGCAACTAATATGGATAACTTTTGCTATCAATAACTTTGGTTGTCAATACTTTTTAATTTTTACTTTTTGCATAAGAGGGAGGTACTAAGAAGCAATGTTGCATATTAGACTTGTTTTTTTATAATAATAGTTTCCTTTTCTCAATTTCGTTTTCTTATATTTTTTTTATAAATTTGGGCTTTTTTATATAGCATAAATGAATACTCTTTATATTAAATCCGGACCCGATCACGACAAATACCCAGGAGAGTTACAATGACAAACTTTTCATGGTCATCTGGGATGCTTGATGCAGCTTTCTACCCATACCCAGATTACATCAAAAACCCCATATGCAATGAGTACCCATATTTTCCTACTAGTGTATATTCGACAAAATTGAAACAAAAACCATAAAAATTTGAAGCCAAACAATACAAAAATTTACAGAATTTTACTCAGAAGCATCTGTTGGTCAATTGAGATAAAAATACCGAATTGGATCCATTGTTGGGCTGGTTGGTTTGGCCACCTAAAACTTGAGGTTCGAAATTATGCTGCAAAGGGAGTCCACCTCGTTCTCTAAGTGCGAAATTCTCTGCTTTCGTGCTTCAATTATGCCCAAAATGTTATAGTCAGAGGCTCTTTGTTGGTATATCATGATGTGTAGATTATATATTTTTGAGTTAATGGTTGCATGCTCCTTCCTACAATTATCACAAACTGAAGAGGCCGAAGAATCAAATGTTGATGTACTTGAGTATTGGAGGGGCTCATTGAAGGCCCAGACAATGAAGAGGTGGAAGACCAACCAAGGTGAGAGAAAAGGCAGAGGACTTTCCAAAGCTCAGAGGGTCACGACCAGATGACCAAGCATCCCAATTGGAAGATGCAAGCCCAATTGAGGAAACATAACCCAGTAT
Organism: Pinus taeda; assembly: GCA_000404065.3. Lineage (NCBI taxonomy): Eukaryota > Viridiplantae > Streptophyta > Pinopsida > Pinales > Pinaceae > Pinus > Pinus taeda. Next base: position 59,061 of record APFE030585249.1, on the reverse strand, counting down.
AGTGAAATTGACTACTTTTAATTGCAATTACTTGCCACTAATAGAACTTTTGGCCACCCTTACAAATCTTGATATCCTGCACCTAATTCTCGTAAGACTGAAAACATAACAAATTGACACTTTTACCTCAAAGCTAGAGAGGGAAAGATGCCATATTTACCAACTACAATGATGTTTAAGCCACAAACTGAGCTCACCATGAGAAGGAGATCAAGGAGTAACTTGAAGCTCATCGCTAAGCTTCCGATTTCTCCAACGACGTGATGCCACACTGTTTTCTCTACCCTTTTCCAAATTCTCAACAAATATCTAAATCTTGATTCACCTTGCTCACTATAAGTGTTGATTAGAGTGCAGTCTCTCCCCAATTTATGCTTGGTGAAGCTCTGCAACTACATATGAATTGACAACTCTCCATATGATGGGTTCCATCATTCCAAGACATTGCAATCATCACGAAACTAATTGAAATGATTCCTTCCTCGTATTACATCAACCCAAGCTTGATCGTAGGTATAATCTTCACCTGTACTCTTAATTGAGGCATGCTACTAGAGATATATCCAAGGTGAAACCTGCAAACTTGCAACTAAGGAAAATATTTAAAAATATAATAAAGACAATTGGGCCTACTTCCCGGATGGGGCTCCTATCCCAAACATTGTGAGGTCTACTTGGGACTTCATATTGGGGAGACCACCTTTACATTGGCGGTTTCCAGAGCCGTCAACAAGCTCAAATAATTTAACCTATTGGGAATCCAAGAGGCTAAGTACAATTTAAATATTCCTTGAATTTAGAGTGGATTAGTGAATGTATTATTAAAATATAAAATGGTTTAAAATATTATAAACCACTTAGTCCTCTCATAAAACTTAAAAATTTAGTTGTAAAACCCATTATCAACCTAGTATCTTGGATTCCAAAGGCATTCCTAGGACACTCTTACATGACATGGTTTATTTAGTCATGGTGTAAAAATCATTGTCAAAGAAACATATGCATCATGTAACATTAAAATAGGCAATATACCAAAGATATTTACAATTGGAGAACATTAATTAAAAATAAATATATGCCTACAATTGAAGAAGGGTGAGTGATTTTTCACCCAACCATAAGATCAATTGGGCCCGCCTTTCCTATAATTGACCACCCCCTAGCCAATCCATGATACCACTAAGGAAAAACTCAATTTCTCAAGGAATTGTTCAGCTATGAAAGCCAATCTCCTACGCCAGAAAATAGTGGTTGTCACCCTCTACCCATTGGCCCAAGACCTCCATGAATTGTCTATATGCCTTCCTAGCTAGTCGTAGATACATAAGGGAGTTCCTTCTTTTCCAATGTAGTCCCTCAGTGGCCTCCCCTTTTAGTACTTTCTCTCCAATATAGCCAACATCAAATTCACAATCCCCTTCTCCCCTGTTTGGGTTTAGGTTTTCCTACAAATTAATAGTCAAATTCAAGATTTACCACATGTACAAACACCTATGAATGGCCCCCAATTTGATTTAGTTCCCTTTGGGAATGAATTTTGTCTACCCCAATAAATTTCATATGTTAGAAGTTACCAACAGAAAAAACACTTGTGAATCGGCTCATTTTTCACTCATGGGTGTTTTCTACCCTTTGTAAACTCTTCTTCTACACTTCCCAAGCTTTCAACATCCTTTGTATAGATTAAACTTTCACTCTCGATCCCCACATGCATTACCTTGTTTGAGCCAAGGAAAGCTCACAATTTTCTTGCCTTCATCAGGGGATTATGGATCATAGTATAAAAATCGAGATGGTAACTTGCTATACACATATCTAATCAGTTTCAACTATTGAATCAATCTCCATACCTCCATAACTGTGGGTGGTTGGTCGCCTAACTGCCCAACTCTCTTCAACAATTGATTTTGGGGAAGTGGGAAAGAAGGAAATTTGACACTTTGGCAATATGGATTTTTTGGCTATGGTTGTTTTCTTATGAGGTGAGGTGATTTCTCCACCCCCTCATTGATTCATGCTCATGGTATCATGGCAAGTACAATTTATCTACCCTTCATCCAATTGATTGGAATTTTTTCATCAATTAATGAAATATATTTACATAATTTAAAATTGGTCCATCATAATTCAAAAATCACCAAAGCATCTATGTTGTGATTTTCAATGACTCCCAGCCATAATTACGATTATAGACTGGGAGAAAAAGGGTGTTACAATTTTTCCCACCATTTTTTTATTATAAGGATAATCATCCACACTATCAGGTTGTTTTCAATGAGGTCAATCCATTAATCATAACCACTGACTCTTGAATAAATTCATTGGTTACTTTACCAGTGTTTTGGGAAAAAGAGATCAACTCACTTTAGGTATGGTTAAAATGATTCATGAATCTAGACATGGTCTCAAATTTTGACTGAGGATTAGAGAAAATATCAACCTTTGAAGCTAAAAGGTCTTATTCAATGTTAATGACATACTCTCTAGTTTGATAAAGAGTTGTAGTACCTTTATCTCTTAACATAAAACTATATTGTCCCTTAAAAGAATTAGATTATTGCAATAAAATAACATCCTATGGGGGCTTAAGGTTACCAAGGATCATCTTGACCAAATTATCAAACCTTTGGTTGAAGTCTTGCACATTATCAACCTCTTTCTTCTTCTTTCATGGAACTGGGCAATCAATAACCTTCCAAGTTTTCCTTGATTCCCATTGTTTGATGAATGCATCATGAAACTCATTCCAAGTTTTGATGCTCTTCTCAAGCAAGTCTCTAAAGCATGATTGGGTAATTGTTTCTAACAAAAGGGAAAAAAAAGTCAAAGAATCATCTTCTTGTTCAATCCAAAAGCCACCCACAAGCCAACAAAATTGGGTTACATGATCTTTAGGGGTGATGATATTATTACTAGAGAACTTAGGTAACCACTCATCAAGTTTATTAGGCATTTTGTTAGAATAATCTTAGGTGGTGGTCATATACAATAACTTAAAAGCAGTAGCTAGGCATGGCTTGGCATTGGTTATGGTATTAGCCATTGAGATATTTTCGAGAAGGTTTCTAAAGAGAGACTTGACTACAAGAGACTTATGAGGATTTTTGTTCTTATAGGCTTTGGGAGAGTTAGAAAATCTTCTATTGGGTCTTTGATTAGAAGTATCTAAGCTCGAATGAGATTGTGGATTTACGTAATGATCAAACTAATCTAGGCTTTGATACATGATCATGGAGGAAAGGTTGAGGCTTAGACTTCATATATAAAGGATAATGAATCAATTCCTTCCTGGTAATGACGCTAATTATGTTACTACAAAATCTAGCACCTAGCAGGATGCCTAACTAGGTGACCTAGACAATATGAAACACCTGGGAATGTCACCATTGTAACCTTAATAAATACTCCCCTCATTTTAGTGATGGAAATAATATAACACAAGGCAGACTTCCCTTGTAGGTAATAGGGATCAAGTAACCCAAGAAATTTAAGCTAAATTCCTACTAAGGATCCTACAATGAAAATCCACTGGATATAGGTACAACAAGTTAGGGCTTAAAGGGGATGAAGGAGTAAATTCCAAATTTGGGCTCAAGGTAGATATGGATCAATCCATGTACTATGGTTGGCCTAAGAGGCTCAAGTAGGGTTCCCAAACACACCAAAAAAAAACACTCAAGGTTGCTATAAACTAGGGTTAAAATCAATAATTTATAGCAAGAACAAATTTAGCCTTGAAACTATGATAAACAAGTGTAAAAATGAAGGCTAATACAAGAGAAACTTAGGGAATAGTTTATAACAATATTTGATGGTTAAATAGGCATATAAAAACGATAAAACCCTTGAAATCAACCCTAGAAAATGGCTGCAAAATGCATGTAAAATAATCTTTTTACTTATCCAAAGAACTTTTCAACAACATGTAACCCTAGGGCATAGATCAATAATTCATTTAATGTTGAGAATACAAGATTTTGCCACAATTAAACTGTAATTTACCATAAAACAAAAGCAAAGATGAGTTTTATACTTTACGAGTTTAACACAAGAGACATGGACTAGTGCCTTGTCGGTCTAGGGCATGTGGGGTCTATGAGTCAAATGATTCTAGGGCTTCCTTGGAGTAATAACAAGATCCAAACTAAACTAGGGAAAATAAGCCAACCTACCATAGGGTTTGAGTTCAAGGTTCTCAAATTTTTAATATGATTAAGCAAAATGGAAAACCATCTCTATACAAATACTTAGAAGAAAGGTTTTCTTTAACAAATACAATGGAGAAAATACCAAATAAACTAACTTACTCCACCATGCATCATCTAAGATCCACCATAAAAATCCATGAAAACAATTCACATCACATCCCACTTCCACTAAAGATAAGTCACTCAACTAGGCCTTTATAGTGCATAATAGAGAAGAATACTAATCAAAATATAAATGATTACAAGTTGTGACAATGATTCAAGGATTTAAATCACTCTCCTATATTTATGAGGGAAACCAAGCAAGCTAATCCTCGGATTAGGATAAAATCACTAAAAAGATATAAAAATCCACGATACAAGGTGGATAATTCATCAATGTGAACCCCAAATATGGCTTCGATAATGAAATAACATGAAAAATAGCCTCAAAGAACCCCACATCTTTAGTAAAAATTCCAATAAGGGTGACGTAATCATAAAAAAGGAACGCCTTGGCATAACAATGTGTAATGAATGGATCAAAGGGATTGTCTCATCCCATAATTCATGTCTCATAATCCAAAAGTGGAGCCTCATCACCAAATAACCCTCTCAAGCCAACATAATTATCAAATAGAATCTAGGGCATGCCATTATCACGTAGGAGGCACCAAATTCAATCCAAGCGGATCCCAAATCATCATCATCATCAATCATCATCAAGAGAAGAGCAACATCCATAAAAAAGGTATAATTCTATCCTGAAGGCATCCTTTCATCTCTAGGGTACACTTTCTCCCAAGGTAGTGTCCTAGCCCATAACATTAACATCCAAGATACTAAGGATGGTGGAGGGTCTCATCATCTTTGCCAATTACTCATCAAGTTCAATGCTCCTCAAAGGTGCCCCAACTTTCTCCAACAAATGCTCCATCATTATGGAATGCGGTTGGACATCCTCTATGAATTGTTGGAGTAGCAACACATCATCCCTCAAGGGATACTAGGAAGACCTAGAAGAATCATGATATTGATATACTTATAGAATCAAGTGGATCAACATTTTAGGTATAAGAACCATAATAACATCAAGGTGGACTATATTTAATGTTAGAGCCATCAAAGTACTTTACATCGTATCATTTGAAATGGCTCACTAGCTTGTGACTATATATGATTTACTATATTTAAGTATGGGAGGGTTATCATAGGTTTCTAGTAAGTGCTTTCAACCCCAAGTGGAGGAACAATTCATAGGATGACATTTTCAAACGATGGGTGCAAGTGTTATGTGTTATGGCTTGGTGTTTACTTCATGAAAGGTGTGAGAATGTTAAAATAAGTTATGTAAAATCATCATCCATGTGCACCTTTGTAGAGGGAGTGCTTAGTTGCTTGACTGAACTTCCCTCACCTTTGTTTTTCCAACCCCCTAATTTGCCTTCTTCTTAGCTTTAATTGGCTTGGTTAAGAAGCTTCATTGATTATAATGTAAAGACGATTAAACCCCCAATAATTATGGGTAGGCTATGGCTTCATTAGGGGTAAGATGTTTTTTAAGATTTCCTTTTATATGATAGGTGTGTGTTGTCATCCATGGGGAGATTGTTGGCATGATGGTGTGCATGGATCCAACTAGTTGATGTTGGCATTGGTTCATGATGGTAGCTAGCTCATGTTGGCATTGATGTCAACCATTATAGTGTGACATATGTGTAGATGCCATTCATTGTAGTATGGTTGCAACTAGTTTAGTTGACATTGGGATGATTGTGTTGGAATTAATGTCAACAATATGATGTCACTCATGATGGTAAGATGTTGGCATTGGTTTGGTTGATGATGCAGATCTACATGTGATGGTTAATGGCACATTAGTTGAGTTGGAAACTAGGTCTTCATCTCGGTCTTCATGCTTATGCTCATGGAGATGACTTGTTGTAGTGTGATGGCTCTATGTTTGATGATGGAGATGTGCTACAGAGTATTGCAGGTCTGTTAGAGGTGTTGCAGCTTGTGGAGATGATTGTTGGAGATTGGACTTGTTGTCACTCTTTCCAACCTTGTTTGTGGGCATTTCAGATAAAATTGGAAAATGACACTTGGGAGACATGTTTCATCCATTTGAAAATGTGTCAGAAGCTATGTTAGAGGTTTGGAGGCTTGTACATATGCTTAGAGAAGAAGGGAATCAGTTTCACGAAGTTTGAAGCCTAGAAGAGTTGGAAAACTTGGTTTTTGAGAGTATACGATAGTTTTCTTCATAGGAACAACGTACATACATAACTTTCCCTGACAAGAGTAGTGTATACATTCAGGGAGTGATTTTCCCTAAATTTCTCGCGCTACTCAGGTTAATTAATGGTTTTTCTGGCTTGTCTTGTTCGATTTTTTTAATGTAAAGGTTAGAAAGGGTCAGGGAACTTCCAGAAAGAGATTAACATTGAAAATATCAAAAGGAAAATGGAGTTAGTGGATTTATCAAGTCAATGAAATGAATCTAGATCAAATCAAGCATATGAATATAGATTTTGGAGCTCGGTAGTTCTTGATAATTATTGAATTGAGTAGCTTAATCCATCTATATATTGGAGGAAGCTCAATGTTAGTATGGTTGATTCACTTGGTGTATGGAGTGAGTAAGAGATTGGAGGATTGTGTGCAAGCTATGTGAGGGTTGTGTGGTGCAAATTTTCTGAAGCATGCTGCAGAATAGATTAGATTTGATACTATTGGAGTAGAGTTTGTTTTTAGAAGTTTTGTATGCTATTGGGTAGTGTTTTTTATGGTGATTCTCACATTTGTTTTATGCAAGAGTTGCAGATGCATTTGGCACATAGCCATAGTGTATTTTGTTTTTGATTGTATTATGCAACATTATTTTGTTGTGAGGGTCTGATTGTATTCAGATTTATTGCGGCAACAATTTTTCTATTTGGAGAGCATATGTTTTGTGGAGTTTTTATTTTATTTGATGATGGGATCTTGTTGCTGAGAGAATGTATGTAGAGCTGAATTCTTGTTGAGCAGAGAGTCTTGGATCCAGTTTGAAAATAGATGAAAGGAGGTCCACAAAGTGGTAGAGGAGCAGTGATATCGAAGCTTCAATGAAAGGAACAATTTCTCATCCAATGGTAGTTGGATAGTCCAATTGGAGTTGGGCAAGGATCAATTGATCATGGTGGATTTCATCGGATGGTAGTTCGTAGATCCATAAAGAACAAATTCTTTCCAGCTAATCAATAGTATCAAGTCTCCTAGCCGTTTGGTGTTGGAATTTATATATGAGGTCGAGTCTCCATGCTGATGGGAGTTAGCAAGCTATGTACAAGACCAATTGCTTAACTAATAGAAATTCATAGCAGAGTAGCAACAACAAGGGCGTTTTTTCTCCCATAAGTGTTTCCACCATAAATCTTGTGTCTCATGTGTGATTGATGTGATTGTGTGCATTGCTTATTGTTCATATTGTTGCTTATGGTTTTTAGTTATGCTAATGTGATGCACATGTTTAATGAATTTCTGTTAACATATGTGTGATTTAGTAATTGAAGTTAAAATTGGTAAAAATCATATATAGATTACAATACTAATTCACACCACCCCCCCCCCCCCCCCCCAACCAGTGTTCTCAAAGGTTTACCACATTTAGTATCAGAGCAGGGCTCTTGGTGCAACTTGATCACTGAGAGTAGACTGGGTTTGTTGGTGATTATTATTATTATTTATTATTATTATTATTATTATTATTTTTTTTTTTTTTTTTTTTTTTTTTTTTTTTTTTTTTTTTTTTTTTTTTTTTAAGCTGGGCGGAACTCTCCGATACATGTCCATTAAGTACCCTCAACGGGGGAAGGGTAGCCAAGATTTGAACCAAGACTTCCGGTTCGGTGAGAATTCATTCACGGCCTTGCCGCTTGAGCTACCTCATGTGGACTATTTTAATTTATTTTATTTTGTTATTTATTTTTATTTTTTGTATTTTTTTATTATTTAGTTATAGTTAATTATTTTTTTTATTTAATTAATTAATTAATTAATTTTATTTATTTATTTATTTATTTATGATTATTATTATTATTATTTACAAAATGGTTATTCGCACCGCTGCAAATTACAAGGTATGGTGCAAAAATGTAAAATCTCAATTTTTATCTTGTGGATCTAACATTTGAAGAATAATATGTGAAGGTTGTGGCAAGGATCCAATTGTAGATAAAGTTTTGCAGCAAGATCCACAAGCAAGATGCATCATCTACAAGAATATTCATGATGTTGATATGAAGAGATTAGTGTGTTTGAAATGTGATAAAGATATGTGGGACAAGCTAGAGTTCATTTTTGGCGATGGCACCCACAACAATTTGGAAAATGAGAAGAAGAGCAACAAGAAGAAGAACAATAAGAAGAGCCTCCAAAAAAAGAATCGCAGCCACAAGAGTCTCATTCTTCCAGTGCACATGATTCAACAGATGATGAGAAGTGATAAAAAATTCTTGCACCTAAAGGTATAAAAATTAATGGTTTTTTGTTGAATTGTAATTTTGATGATTCAAATTTTGATAATGATGAATTGGCTAGTGAAGGTGAGAATGATATTAAGGTTCTTAGATCTGAGATTTCTAGACTAACATCTACATGCAAGGATCAAGAAAAATTAGTGTAGATCTATGATGATAAGGAGGCCAAGCTTAAGGAAGAAATTGTGAGCTTAAAAGTTAAATTGACATAATTTGAAAAATTTGGGGAAGGTATGCAGAAGCAATACCAAATGAAGTTAGAAGAGGTTGAGAAATTGGAAGCTGAAGTGGTTTCCTTGAGAAAGTAGCGAAAGATGGAGAAAAGTACTATTTCCTTGGATAGTTTGTTTGAGATCCAAGGATTACCATTGGATAAATCTAGTCTTGGATTTCAAAAGGGTGAGTCTAGTTTGGATCCATGTAAAAACATCAAAGAAGACCCCAAGAAAATTGTAGCAAACAATTCCAACAGAAAAAGTGAGATCCAAGGTAATAAGAAGCAGATCCATCAGCGAGTTAGCAAACAAAAGAACCAATAGTATAAAAACAAGTAGATCCAGCAGCCAATCAAGTAGCAAACCCAACAACAAAGAAGACAATCTCAAGGAGCATCTACATTTAGAAGACCTTTTACTCCTAGAGATGACCATGACAGATTTGTAAAGTTTCAAAGGAATCAAAGTCCTTTTGTTCCTTTTGTGCATAATGTAGAGTGTTACAACTGTCACAAGTTTGGACATATTGCAACAAATTGTTGGAGCAGAACATATAGACCACATTAGCAAAGATTCCAGTAATATTAGCAACTAAGAAGAATGGATAACATGTATACTTTTTATTTTTATGGTTATTTGTACTCATGTCACATGTTTGGCTGTAAGGCAATAGATTGCAAGTCTATCCGTTGGAGGAGAGACATATTTCATGCAAGGTTTAGATCTAGATTGAGAAGAAAAATAGTTGATCCTCTTGGCCATGTGGAGTGTTATATGTCATAGATTTTTCCATATGGCAAGAGATTGTTTGTTGCCCCGTTACTCAAGCCAAAATTGACAAAAGCAACAAAAACAAAGAGGACCTACCAGAAAAATAGTGAAGGAAGAAAATAAGTTTATGAAGGAAGAAAAGAAGAAGCCACAGACTGTGTGGAGAAAGGAGTAACAAATCTTCAACAACTGAAGAGAATTCTTTGCTACATTCCATGATTATTCATGCATATTGATAGAGGACTGCAAAATTCATAAGAGGTGCATAACCTCAGGGGGAGTGTATGACGAGTTGTTGCAACAACATATGATGAGTTCATTCAAGCCTCATGCACCTTCAAATTCATAAGATCAATTTTGCTATTAGTAGTATTTTGAGCTCAGGGGAAGCTATGCATGGTATGGATTTACATGTGATATTCAACATTTTCTTCATTATTTTTCACTCAATCATTTGTGACATATTTATATGTGTTTTCATGAGTGAAAAGAGCACATTTTTTGTTGAGAAATCTGGGGCATGGAGATTAGGTGATATCTCTTAGATAGATAACTTCCTGTGAATACTTTTTACTTTTTTATTATGATCTTATTTTACTTATGTTATTATAATTTTATTCTTCATCAAACAACTACTGAGCATAAACCATAAAGAAGCAAGAGACACAAAATATAGGCTATCAGCTAGGGCCAAAACCTCTCCCACTTGAGAGGAAAACCCAAAAAAATTGTTCTTCTTATAGAGGCTTCAACTGACGAATACCAAGACCAAGACCCTTGATATATTTTTCACTCCAAGACCAATCCATAAGGCCTCTTAGTTTAACTCCTTTCTTCAATGGCCAAACTACTTGCTTCTCCTTCCTTCTCTACTATCTTTTAGATCTCGACTTCTTAGATTAGACCAACTACCTTCAACAATCCTAGTTGCAACACATTTAATGTATGATGTACCATGTTATCACTTTCCTTCGAGGGTATAATTCCTTACATACTTCGGCTTGATGTATTTAATGAATCTTCCCTTGATTCGACTTCCCCAAGTGACCCTACTAGCCTCGACCCTTCTAGAACTCTTCTCGGCTTCTTCTGCAACAAATCCTACTTCCTTGCATGAGTGACAAGAGAGAACCCTAAAACAGATTTGGAATAGTTCATATATCTTCCCTTTTTCTTCACTAGTGAGGAGGTTTCCTTTTTAAGCTTCTCACACTTATTTATTATTACAAACCTTCACTGAAAATCCTTGCTTTGAAATGAGATCGAGTGGCCTATTTAGAGTTGTTAGCCATGATAATAAGCCGACTTATCATCAAGGTAGGCCGATGTGTCATTTGGAGATATATTATTATTCCTTTTGAAGCTTACTTGAAGGAGAGGTCTTGTGCTTGTCTTGGAGGGATTTCATACTTATTTTAATCTCATACAAAATGTAACATGCCCAAGAAGGGTCCTTCATACATGACATTGACTCAATTTGACTTTTATGACTAGATGATAAATCCTAAAGGTTCCCAATGGGAATCTTAACTAAAATGAAATTCCTTGATCATGAAACCCATGAATCAAGTACTACAAAAATAATTTTATTTTCTTCTTTTCATCAATTACATAGAATCACAATTACACATGTCATTATGAAGACTGAACCTAGTTACACTTTTCAACATTTTTCAACCATGTATATGATTTTGGTTTCCACTAACAATTAGTTGAAAAGATGTGCAACGATGTATAGACTGTGTTCATTGTTTGAGGATGTATTGAGATGACTTGTGACATGAATGAGTCATGTATGAGATGTTGTATGATGATTACTACAACCATGTATTTTTTATTGTTTCATCATTATGTATTGGTTGAGAGTCCAGTCAATAATTGTTGGTCATCATGATGATAGGCTTGTTTTCGAGGAGGCTTATGGAATCATATTGCAACGACATGTATGGGCTAATGATGATGCAATATTCATGATGTATTGTATTTGAGTCATTGGTCCATTGATCCAATATCTTTTAATTATAGATGCATCAAAATTACATGGAACAAATCTTATTAATCATGGAACTTAAAAGAACATAAAACAATGTGGAAATAACACGATAATCAAGAAACCATGACACAAAGATTTGATTACCGAGTTCGTCTACTTTTGACTACATCTTCGAGCCCTACTCAATAGTGGGGAGGCCTTCTTTCATTAAGTGGCATAAAAAGAGATAAAACTACAAGAAACATTCATTTACAATCCTTATACCTACAAGCTAGAAGATGGATGAAGAATGGAGAGCCCAGTTTCAGAAATAGACAGTACCACCCGAATCTTGGCGAAAAATCATGCAAAAACGCCTATCCAAACACCCAATTCGGAGAATCGAACCTTTTGCACCTTCTCGGAACCTCCCTACTACTCAAGGTGAGGTCCCGACATGCTGCCAGGTCAGGTTACTGTTGTACGCACTGATCTTCTTAATTATTGTGTCGGTCTCTCCCTTTTCCAATGCAGACAATCCATTATATAAGTTGGTGGCTAACTCCTTAATCCCTCGGAAGTTCTCAACAAATGACAAGTATAGCAGGCGATTTTGTTTCAGATAGAGATTCTCGAGCCCCTTAATAGTATGCGATAACAACCCTATCAAACATAGAAAAACCGCCATCGAACAGTTCACGGACTATTTTCGCATTAAGCCTCAAATGATGGAATACTCGACGTATTCACTCTTGAACTCGGTAGATAGACCCGTGCCTTCACATTAGCAATGAGTGAAAGGCGATAAAATGCAAACCCGATGACATTTATCAACTGCAATATAATATATATATCGGATCTGATAGAACTTTGCAAATTGCAAATCAGTGGAACCTACAGATCTTATGATCTATGAACATGGCGTGTGCAATATATGATTGCGATATCACAATCACAATCATGACCTCCAAGGGCCAATTATGTACTGCCGTCCCTTTTCAATGTGCGATTGCGATCATTGCATCACAACCTTGAGTATTTGGGGCCAATTCGTAAATACTTGTCTTTTGCGATTGCAATACGTGATTATCGCATCGCAACTTTTCTTGCCTAGGGTTGATTTGAAACCATTGACATCTGCCTTCTGTGATAAAAGAAATGTAGGACCAATGACAACCTACCATTTGGTAGTCCCCATTCGCTGGGATTTTCGCCATGTCATCTTCTCCTGCCCCCTATCCAAGTCAAACATGATCTTTGACTTGCTCTAACTTCTTCATATGAGCTCGGATTCAAGTGTCATTCACATCATTGGAACCAGGATGACGAGAACTTCGATGCAATGCTACGTTTGTCCATATTCTACCACTTTGAGTTTTGAGACATTTTACCATGCCACCGGTACTTGTTTAGAGATATACTTGGATCAATCCTCTCCACTAAGAGATTTTGGACCGCCAAAATCCCTTTCAGTCAATTAACAAGTGAGGAAATTGCTCCCTCACTTTTTCTTTCTCCATCCACCAAGCTTTACTTGGATGCATTCCTTTGAAGCCCACATGAATGTACTCCACCAAAAGTATTAAGACATCCAGCACACTGCCTGTGTCCTCGCCAAACCACACTTTCAACCACCTACACACAAACTGGTATATCCTTTGCAATCATATACAAACCACACATGACTCAAACAACCCCTCACTTGCCAAGAGTTTATAGCACACACTCTTTGGCCAAGGATTTCATAATAAAAACAAATACCTCAACTACTCATAATAAAAGGCCACAAACATCATCGTTACATTTTTAGCGATGGGGAACACATCATCACTTTTACATTTATTCACAACACATGACTTACAAACGGTGGCCACAACAAGCTACTACATCTAAAAAAACCATATTTGACTTAATAAAGAGGACCACCATGAATGTGTTGGGTTCGTTTGTTGAAAATTTTCACCTGTTGGCTTCTTTATCGATGCTTTCTCGACATGGAGCATATGACATGTGGCTCTCTGGTGTCCCACCTCGTTGCAGTGACTACAACAATTCTTTCTCCTCCAAACTTTTCGAGTCGTCTTAGAGCGCTTTCCCCTGATGTGCCTCTAATAAGTGTTCATGGATCCCTCACTGTCACTGGAATATGATGAGGCTCCCTCATAATCTGTCATTAGTGGGTCACTGGTTGTTTTGGAGCATTCCCCAACTTCCTTCTTAACATACCTGAGTCCTACATGACGAGGGAATTCCTCCACTTTGATGGGGTTTATGATGCCCTAGCCATTAACGCCGAGGCTCTTCCCCTGATACCCTATTTTCTTCAATAGTTTGGATCCAATACATGTAGCATGTTTTTCAAAAGCAGTGAAATCATCATCGGCAAAGGTACGTGAAATTGAAGAATCACTTTTTACCTCAAGGTGGTTATGTTGTAGCTTTTCCAAGGCTTCGTCCCTGGCTTGCAACTGGTGTAGCAACCTTTGTTTCTCCCTTTCTGCTTCTTGTAGGAGCGTCCTTAACTCAAAATTTTCTACTTGACTACGTTGGTTGATCTCCTCAAGTTCCTACAGTCATGCCGCATTGGGTGTCCTTTTCATCTTTGGTATAATATATATTGAAACTTTTGTTTCATCGCCCGAATCAGAACCCAAATTGACGGGTCCATCTGTTGTGATCCCAAGAGCTGCAATCTTCCTTTCGTCACCAGAATCTGACCCCAGGTCAATTGGTCTACCTCGTGAAAATCCCACAGTTGTGACCTTCTCATCTTCCTCTAATTCAGACTCGTGATCTCGTTGCATGGTGGAAGTTGTCTTCTGCCTCTCCTTTTTGTCATTTCTCTTAGGTCTCAGCTCAGGGTGTAGTTTCCAACAATTCTCTTCGTCGTGTCCCTCTTTCTCAAAATATGTACAAGAGGGATTTGCCCCTCTTCTCTTGGCTGTTACGGCTCTTTTTGGGTGGTCATTTTGTTGATGCGCCCCCTTGCTTTCAAGATGCATGGCCTTCAAACTGGCCTCATCGATAGTAGCAGGCTCAAAAAATAATAATGAATGCCTTATGTTACTATTTAAAGAACCGATATACTTAGTTACAACCTTTGTTGAATCTAATGGAATGCTCAAATTCAATGCTTGTTTTCTAAATTCTTCGGTGAATTTTTGCACATATTGACCTTGGCCTTGCCTTAGGTGTTTCCATTCCATTGATTCTTTTTGTTTATATCCCAAAGGGTAAAACTGATTCTTCAATGTAGAAACAAAATTTGACCATGAGAAGAGGAGGTTACCCATATTTTTTATGCCTAGCAATCTACTCTCCCACCAAATGAGAGTGGTGCCACTCAGTTGAAGGGATGCCAACTGGATCTTTGCCTCATCTTCCTTAATCTGTTGGATCGGGAAGTAGACCTCAATCTGTCTAATACGGTTTTTGAGCTTTTCTGCATTACATTCCCAAACATACATAAGCAACTCAAACTTTACATCTAGCTTGAAGAATGAATGGTTTCTTAGATGTATGTTTGGAATCTCGATTAGAGTGATGAGAACTATCACTTGAACAAGGAGAGGGAGGAAGCTCTTCTCGACCACCTTCATGATTTGATGATCTATTTTCATTGACATCTTTCTTCTCATTCCCAATTGCCTTCTCATACTATGAAAACAGCTTGTCCACTTTCTTTGCCATATTGTAGAATACCTTGCGGAAATTGTGTTCCTCTTCCCAACGAGCTTCTTCATTTTCCATGTTTATTATTCGTTGTGCACGTCCTGCTTCAGGATCAAAGGGCTTAAGAGTTCCTTCACCTTTTCATAGCTTGTTCCGTGTTAGCATATACTCATGCAATTTGCATCAACAAAGACCTGCTCTGATACCAAACTACTCTTTCATTCTTCGTCCATCTTCCAACTTGGAGGTATAAGGATCATAAATGAATGTTGCTATAAATTTTATCTTTTTTATGCCGCTTAATGAAAGAAGGCCTCCCCACTATTGAGCAGGGTCCGGAGACGTAGTCCAAATTGGATGAACTCCTTAATCAAATCTTTGTGTCATGATTTATTTCTTATCGTGTTATTTCCGCATTGTTTTTATGTGCTTTTAAGATACATGATTAATAAGCTCTATTTCATGTAATTATGATGCATCTATAAGTAAAATATCTTGGATCATCCATAGGAGATGATCATAGAAGCCATGTATTTCATTGTAAAGTTCTCATGGAGCCATGTACTTATGGTGTACTATCTTTTGGGTCTTATAGTCATGAGGCCATGTCATGGTTATATGAGAGCATGTATGAGGTCTTAAGTCACTACTACAACCATGTATTTATCACGTATATGTCACTTGAGTCATGGTCATGCGGAATCTCAGTCCATATGGTGCTTCTATTTGTCAAAGGAAGCATTGTTTGCAGTGGAAGCGGTCATTTCAAACCTACAATCAGTATCTCTACAGCTTGGAGATGGCATGTCTTCAGGGGGAGCATTATTTTCTCTTATTACTTCAGCCATATATTGTTGAAATTATGATCTGCTTAGAGGTTTTCATGATTTGCCTCATGCTATGCTATGACAATTGGGGTTTTCAGCCTCATGTGATGAGATATTTTGGTAGTTGTTGCTATGTAGTTATGGGGGAGATTGTGTGTGGTTACCTCATGTGGATATTATTGCATATTATGATGATTTTGCATATGTTGATGATGGTTTCCTTAAGTTGGCGTATTGTTGCTTACTGTTAGAGATGTTTGTTAAATATGTTACTCTGGATGTTGCTTGTATATATTTGTTGCTTACTACTTCTGATATGTGGAGAGATATAGGATATTTCTTGTTGCTTGTACGGAGGCATGAATGACCTTTCATATGCATTATATTTTATCCATGTAGAGATGTATCACTCTAGTATTTGTACTTCAGTTCTTGTTGCCTTATTCATATGGAGTTGGCCCTTTGCCATTGATGTCAAATAGGGAGAAATAGAGGATGATGGTATGGAGTTTTTGTGTGGTTTCCATCAATGCCAAAGGGGGAGATTGTTGGCATCCATGGGGATATTGTTAGCATGATGGTGTGCATGGATCCAATTGGATGATGTTGGCATTGGTTCATGATGATAGCTATCTCATGTTGGCATTGGTTCATGATGATAGCTAGCTCATGTTGGCATTGATGTTAACCATTATAGCCTAACTTATGTATAGATGCCATTCATTGTAGCATGGTTGCATCTAGTTGAGTTGACATTGGGATGATTGTGCTGGAATTGATGTCAAATATATGATGTCACTCATGAAGGTCAGATGTTAGCATTGGTTTGGTTGATGATGCAGATCTACATGTGATGGTTAATGGCACACTAGTTGAGTTGGCAACTAGGTCTTCATGCTTACACTCATGGAGATGACTTGTTGCAGTGTGATGGGTCTATGTTTGATGATGGATATGTGCTACAAAGTATTGCAGGTCTGTCAGAGGTGTTCCAACTTGTCAAGATGATTATTGGACAATGGATGACTTGTTGACACTCTTTCCAACCTTGTTTGTTGGGATTTTAGGTCAACTTGAAAAACAACACTGGGGAGACATGTTTGATCCACTTGCAGATGTTTAAGAGGCTATGTCAGAGGCTTGGAGGCTTATACAGGTGTTTAGAGAAGAAGAGGATCAATTTCAGGAAGTTTAGAGCCCATAAGAGTTGGAAAACTTTGTTTTTGAGAGCATACACTAGTTTACTTGATAGGAACAATGTACATATGTAGGTTTCACTCACAGGAGTAGCATATACATTCTAGGAGTGATATTCCCAACATTCCTCATGCTCCTCAAGTTAATTAATGGTTTTTCTAGCTTCTCTTCTTCAATTTTTTTTATTTAATGGTCGGAGAAGGTCAGGGAACTTCCAAAAAGTGATTAAAATTGAAAATATCAAAAGGCAAGTGGAGTTAGTGGATTTATCAGGTCAATGAGTTGAATCTAGATCAAATAAAGCATATGAACGAATATTGTGGAGCTCATTAGTTCTTGGTAATTATTGAGTTGAGCACCTTAGTTCATCTATATAGTAAAGGAAGCTAAATGTTAGTATGGTTGATTTAATTGGTGTATGGAGTGAGTAAGAGATTGGAGGATTGTGTGCAAGCTATGTGAGGGTTGTGTGGTGAAATTTTCTGAAGCATGCTACATAATAGATCAATTTTGATACTATTGGAGTAGAGTTTGTTTGATCTGTAAATTGTCGTGGATATTCTAGTAGACAATTTGTCACAACAGATCTAATAATATTATATTAAAGATCTGAAAATTCTACACTATTACAGTTTATTAAAACTTTAAGATCTGTGGATTAAACTGCAATTAGTGCATGCATGCAAATGAAAATTATGTAGAAAAGAAAAGAATGATCAAATAAACACACACACACATACAAGATATTCTCTATGGGTAACCCTTTCGGGAGAAAACCTAGCTGGGAGGTGAGGTCACTTCACTCTATTTCTCTATTTGGAAATATGGGTACAGGTACAAAGAAGTAATGCTTGTGGCCCATGGGCTGCTATAGTGCATAGATCCTCTCTATGTGATCTACCTCCTATCTTTCTTGGCTATCTTTGCTCAGCTATTTAGCAAAATGCTCTTCGAAAGAATGGAATGCCTCTTCTTTCTAGTGGCCCGGTTATACCACAGCCCGATAGCTACTAGTGGTTAAGTTTGACTACATCAACTCTTAACTAGAGTTACAAAATAGAATCTTCTAGATTATTTTACATAAAAAAACACGTGGCTAGCCCTTTTTCCATGAAAAACGGGGGTTGACGCGGCATTCTTCTGAACTATAGGTGTGAAAATAGGAAGGTCAACTTCTAAGTAGCATAACTTTTGCATACATACTCCAATTGATGCACTTCTTGCATCATTGGAGAGGTATCTGTGTGTAGAATAACATGAAAAAGGGGCAAAGTTTTAGCCCCAAAAAAGTTTGTTTGATGCCTCAAAACGCTCCCAGAAGGTTTCAAACCCAGTTTCACCAACCTGGGTCCCATTGGTAAAAATGGTCCATTGAGCTGATTCCTCCACTTTTTCCACTCCAAATGCATCGAGATGGATGACAAACAATATAATGATCCAATTCCAATCACACCTCCCAATTTTGGGAGGGTTTTGGTCCCCAAAATATTTTACTAAATGAGGTGAGGAAATGTTTCCTCCACCTTCTCTCTGGTGTACCATTTTTCTTTTCTTGGAAGTTGTCCCTTCAAACCAATCTACAAAAGGTCATGTTGCCCCTTTCTTGTAGTTTTGGACTTGTTATGAAAAATTGTATCTTCGGTCAGATCTGCATGAGCGTTATGTGCCAAATCCTCCACAAAAGGTAGGACCCGTTCCCCTACCTGATCTAGAATGGAAGGCTCATAGAGCTTCATAATCTCTACATTCTCAACTAAGTAAATGCACATATATGGTGGTAAAATGAGTCGATAGGCATTATCACCCACCTTTTCCAGTATCTCAAAGGGACCATACTTTAGAGCCTTGATTTTCATGCCAGGCCCCTACAACCTCTCCTTATTCCACTGTAGCCATACTCTATCTCCCACCTTGAATGATTTCTCTATTTTGTGTTGATAATGTCTTGCCTTACACTTATCCTACAAATTTTGCAGTGTTTCTTGTACCTGTAGATGGATCTACTTGATCTTCTCTATAAAATTTTCAGCCCTAAAAGAATCACCTGTAAGATATTCCCTCACTCCTCCTTGCTGCCCATATTGAATATCCAAAGGTGAAGGTGACAAATATCCAAAATAAGACTCAAATGGAGCCTTTCCTATAGAAGTGTGGATTGCTTTGTTATAAGAATGTTGTATTCATACTAGATTTTCATCCTAGATCTCCAGATTCTTCTGGTTGCATCCCCTTAGAAGCTGCACAAAAGTCCTATTGACTACTTTTGTATGCCCATTTGTTTGTGGATGGAATGTTGTAGATCTCTTCAACTTTGTATCCATCTTCTCCCACAATGTAGTCCAGAATGCACTAAGAAATTCTGTGTCCCTGTCTAAAATGATGCTCCTTGGTATCCCAAAGTGCACCCAGACCTGTCCAAAGAACAAGTTTTCTGCTTCTTATGCACTGATGGTATTTTCATAGGGCATCAGGACTCACATCTTGCTAAACCTGTCAACTACCACAAACAGGTAGTCATGTCCATTCTTGGTTGTTGGTAACCCTCCCACAAAGTCCATGGAAATTCTTTCCCAAGGACATGTAAGTACAGGTAAGGGATGACATAGACCCTGTTTTTTGTTGCTAAGCTTACTAGTACAACAAAGAACACAACCTCTTATGAACCTAGCTATTTGCTCTTGCATCTTGGGCCAATACACATACCTATGCAAGTCAGCCACTGTCTTCCCTACACCAAAGTGTCCTACAACCTTAGAGGTGTGAGCCTCTCTAATCAACTACAAACACTCACCTTTAAGAACACATAGCTTATCCAACCCGTAGAGTAACCCATCCTGGAGATGGTAGTCAACATTGTTGTTGCCATCATGCACATGACTCTGACTTTGCAACTGTTGATACACCTCCTTGAAGTCCTCATCTTCTTAATATGCCTCTTTGTATGCATCGTGGGTGAATGGCTCCATGTGCATAAGAGTCCCAAAAGCTGTAATATTTGACGTGGGTGGCCTTGAAAGCATATCGTCCAACGTTTTTGTGCGACCCTTCTTATACTTGATCACCAAACGAAATTGTTGTAAAAACCCCATCTATTTGTAATGCCTAGTATGATGTAGCTTACTTTGGGCATGCAAGTACTGTAACGGTTGGGGATCTGTGTGGATTACTGTCTCCTTTCCTATCAGATAGTGCTTCCACTTCTTCATAGCTTGCATCATGGCATAAAGCTCCTTATCATAGGTAGGGTAGTTAAGAACTTGCACATGAAATACTTCAGAATAGTAGCAAACGAGCCTTCCTCCTTACATCAAAACAACTCCCATAACATACCCACTCGCATCTGTCTCCACTTGAAAGGGTCGCTACAAGTTTGGCAATACCAAAACTGGTGCTTGATTGATATTCTTCTTTAGCTCCTCGAAAGCCTTATGCTGTCCTTTTCCCCACTAAAAATTCTTGCCACTTTCTGTTATGGCATGGAGCAATGTTGCTACCGCTAAAAATGAGGCTATGAATTTCCTCAGGTATTGTACTTCCCCAATGAAAATGCTGAACTCAAAAACATTATTAGGCATCGACCATTTCATGATGGCCTCCATATTGGAAGGATCTATCTTCAACTCTCCTCCATAGGTCATATACCCCAGATACACCAAAGATTTTTGTGCAAACTCACACTTCTTGAGATTAGCTAGTAGCTAGTGCTTATTTAATTTTTCCAACACCTGCATCAAATGTGAAATATGCTCCTCCCAGGTAGCACTATATACTAGAATATCATCCAGATAGACAATAACAAATGAATCTATAAAATGGTGCAATATATCATTCATTAATATCATAAATGTAGTGGCATAACTAACCACTCATACAAACCTTGCCTGGTTTTCAAGGAGAAATTCCATGTATTTTCTTCTTTGACTCGAACCTGGTGATATCTAGACTTCAAGTCCAACTTGGTGAAATACTTTTCTTGTTGCAACTGATCTAGCAAATCATCTATCCTAGGCAGGGGGTGTCTATTCTTGAGCGTGATTTTATTCAACACCCTATAGTTTATACACATCCACCAAGTCCCATCCTTCTTTGGCACCATGATGATGGGTGACCCACATGGTGATGTACCAAGTCAAATGACACCCTGTTCCAGCCACTGTTGTAATTGTTTCTTCACCTCACTTGCTTCTATAACATACTGCCTGTACAACCCAATATTTGGCATTGGGGAGTCTAGCAATAACTGGATCGTGTGCTCCACTTATCTCTTAGGTAGTAACCCTTTAGGCTCTCGGAACACATCCTTGTATGCATGTAACAACTCCTCCAATTGTTGTTTCTATTTCTTAGTATAACCCTCCAGGGATGCCTTGCCTCTTATTGACTCCTCTTTAGACTGACTTTCTCTTAAAAACAATAAAACATACTTCTTGATGGAACTGTTCAATTTCTTGGTTTCATTGGCACTTACCAGGGGAATTTTCGGCTTGCCTTTGTGCACGTTGATGATGAACGATTTTCCATCCTTGATGAGCTATTATTGGTTAGCTCTCCTCATGAATATTGCATCATGCATGTACATGTATGGATTCCCAAACATGACTCCACATACATCAAGGGGAACCACATCCAGATCTACTTCATCAATAAAATCAACACTGATAGAAAATCTAATTTTGCCATGTTTTGTTACTTCAGCTCTGCATCCTTGTTTACCCATCCCAGTGGATATGGGTTTAGATGATCACGAACTTCTAGCCCCAACATTTTAACCAGCTCCGCTACAATTAGATTCGCCTGTGATCCTGAGTCAAACATAGCATCAATATTTCTCTTCTTGACCTGTATCTTTATATGGAAGAGTTTGGTCATTTCTTTCTCTCCGTGTTGCCTAAGACTACTTAAATTCAGCTCCGTCTACACTGATGTACAAATGATCTTCTCATCCATGTTTGAGCTACTTTCAACTTGATTACTCGAACCAGTGGCCATGAGATTATTCTCCTTATTATATTTCTTCTTGTTCTTCGGGTTTAGCTCTGGATGAAACTTCTAGTACTTCACCTCTGTATGACCATCAATGTTGTAGTGGTTGCTAGGATATTTGTATTGGTGTGTTGTGGTTGTCGTATTCTTATATTTTTCCCATTTTTTCTTATTTTTTCTCTCCTTATAAGCTTCTTGTTGCTCCTTCTACTTCAATCCACTTGATTGTGCTCTTTTCAGGCCTATGTGCTCCAGATACTGTACCTGTACACAAGCCTCGTCCACCGATTTTGGTTTGAACAACATCACTTTCTCATGCAGATGGTGGTGCAGACTTCCCAAATACTTGAGGAGTACATCTGGGTTCTTTCGAGAGATACCTAACATTATATCCATCTTTCTGAATTATGTGGTGTACTCCTGCACGCTTTGGCCCGAATTTTGCCTGAAGTAATGCCATTGGATCCATTGGTCCTCCATGTACACAATGGGATAAAACTGCAACTTAATGAGGGTTTTGAAATCCTCCCACTTATTCATTGGAGGTTCTCCCTCCAACCTCAGGGTTTCTGTGTGGCTCTGCCACCAATTCAGTGCATGGCCCTCTAATTTCATCCACGTGAATTAGATCTTTTTCCCTTCCTTGATCTGATGGACGTTGAAATAAACTTCTAGTTGATGCAACTAGTGGTTCAACTTTAGAGCGTCGATCTCACTGTGGTGCAACTTGATATCGACTTTAGCTTCCATTTTGAATAGGGATTGATTCACGAAAATTGAAGTGGGTTGATATTTTCCGGGTTCTTTCTTTGGCTGGTTCTCCATGTCTTCCCAATCTCCTGATCCTCCTTCCGATTTTTCCTCTGTATTCGAACCCCCGTCTTCTCCAAATATCCCCATCTTATTACCCAAGGCTGCCATGAGGAGGTTTACATTACGGTTTATATCCACAACTTGTTGTTAAAGTCATGGAAACCTCACCTCTGCAGGATCACGAGGTTCATTTACAGATTCATCAGCCATGATTAGGGCTTTACGATTTTCGACTTCGCTAACCTAGATCCCCTGAAAATATCTACAAATAACCAAAGAAATCGACTCTGATACCAAATGATTAGTAAACTGTCGTGGAGATTCCATTAGACAGTTAGTCACAATAGATCTAATAATATTATATTAAAACTCTGAAAATTCTACACTTTTACAGTTTATTAAAACTACTGTGGATTTAACTATAAGTAGTGCATGCATACGAATGAAAATTATGCAAAAAAGTAGAGAATGATAAAATAAGCACACACACACACACACACACAAGACACAGGATATGCTCTTTGGGAAACCCTTTCAGGAGAAAACCTAGCTGGGAGGTGAGGCCACTTCGCTTACTTTCTTTGTCTGGAAATATGGCTACAAGTACACAAAAGTAATGCATGTGGCCCGTGGGTTACTACAATGCACAAATCCTCTCTATGTGATTTACCTCCTATCTCTCTTAGCTATATTTTCTCATATATGGAACAAAATGCTCTTCAAAAGAATGGAATGCCTCTTCCTCCTAGTGGCCCGGTTATAATATGACCTGATAACCTACTAGTGGTTAACTTTGAATACATCAACTCTTAAATAGAGTTACAAAATAGACTCATCTAGAGTCTTTTACATAAAAAAACATGTGGCTAGCCCTTTTTCCATGAATAATGGGGGCTGACACGACATCCTCTCAAACTATAGGTGTGAAAATAGGAAGGTCAACTTATGAGTGGCATAACTTTTGCATACGGACTTCGATTGACACGCTTATGCACTGTTGGAAAGGTATTTGTGTGTAGAATAGCATGAAAAGGTGTTGCACAAGATTGGAAAATTTTTACCTCCTAAAAACATCGTTTGATGCCTCAAAATGCTCCTGGAAGGTTCCAGACCCTGTTTCGCTGAACCTCCTGAAAGGTTTCAGACCCCGTTTCGCCAAACTGTGTCCCGCCGGTAAAAACGGTCACATGAGCTGATTCCTACACTTTTTCCACTCCAAATGCATCGAGATGGATGGAAAACAATATAATGATCCAATTCAGATCATTGTTTGAAGAAGTTTTGTATGTTGTTGGGTAGTGTTTTTTATGGTGATTCTCACACTTATTTTACGCAGGAGTTGTCGATGCATTTGGCACATAGCCATAGTGTATTTTGTTGCTGATTGCATTATGAAACATTGTTTCTTTGTGAGGATCTGATTGTATTCAAATTTTGTGGCCACAATTTTTCTATTTGGAGAGCATATGTTTTGTGGATTTTTTATTTGATTTCATGATGAGAACTTGTTGCTGAGAGCATGTATGCAGAGATGAATTATTTTTTACTAGAGAGTCTTGGATCCGGTTTGAAAGTAGATCAAAGGAAGTCTGCATAGTGGTAGAGGTGCAGTGACTTCATGAGAGAGGAGAAGTGATATTAAAGCTTCAACGAAAGGAATAGTTTCTCATCCAATGATAGTTGGATAGTCCAATTGGAGTTGGGCAAGGATCAATTGATCGCGATGGATTTCAGTGGATGGCAGTTCGTAGATCCGTGGAGAATGGAGTCTTATGAGCTAATCAGTAGTATCGAGTTCCCTAGTCGATCGATGTTGGCATTTGTATATGAGGTCAGGTCTCCATGCTGATGGTATTCAACGCTCTATGTAAAAGACCAATTGCTTGACTAATAGAAATTCATAGTAGAGCAACAACAACAAGGGTGGTTTTTCTCCCGGAAGGGTTTCCACTAGAAATCTTGTGTCTCATGTGTGATTGATGTGTTTGTGTGCATTGATTATTATTTATATTTCTACTTATGGTTTTCAGTTATGCTAACATGATGCACATGTTTATGAGTTGCTGCTAACATATGTGTGATTCAATAATTTAAGTTAAAATTGGTAAAAATCATATATAGATCACACTAGTGATTCACCTCCCCCTCACAATTAGTGATCAAAGGTTTCCAACAGTGTGACTTATGCATGGACCTCTAGGGATGAGTGGTTATATAAGAGGGGATAGAGATCAAGCCAAATTAAATTTTTATTTGATTTACATTCCTTTCTATTATTTTTCATTTTAATATTTGGCTTATGTTTTTTGCCTTTTTGTTTTTATAGTTGCATCAACTTCGGGCAATCCCTGCCCCTTCTTCTCATATGATGTCGTATATAGGGAACCATTAGTACATGTGACTAACAACCAATCAAAAGATGGGATGAAAAAACAAGGGCAACATGACAAGTGTTAAATATGAATATCATGGAGACACTACCATCATTAGAGCCTCCTATTTATGCTCGTTCTAGACAATGATAGAAAGACCCTAAGGAAATCCACAGTAGACTAGAAGCGGATGATAACCATAAAAGGTGAAGTGAGGAAACATGTATACACCTTGTTAGGGTCCAATAATAATAGGATTCATAATTTTGAATTGGCTATAATTAGTCTTGTAATATTGTACATACTTTTGGTTTCTACAAAATGTTTTCCATATTAAAAATTAAAAAATGTAAAGAGGGTATATCCTATAATATCAAAGGAAAAAATAATAAGAAAAGATCAATTTTTTTTTTTTTTGAAAAAATATGAACTCCAAACAAAAACAGATCATGAAAGTGTGCAAGTCTAAGTGCCACTACTTTTTACTTTACTATCCAAAATAATGGTTGTGTGCAGCTTGTCATAAATGCCACAACCCATGATAGTCAAACTGTTTGACCTTGGTAGATCAGTAGTTAGGTAGAGAAATAAAACGTGCTCATAAGCTTAATCTGAGCCATTGGAAGATATAAGGTTAGAATTAGATAGTTTGCTTTTCAAAAGAAAAAGGAAAGAAAGGGTCTGCAAGCTTAAATGCACCCAATAAAGTGAAGAAAAAATGTTAGGATAAGTAAAGGGTAGGTAGAAGAAAGGTTGCAGAAGTACAATGTTGTTAAAGCGAAAGTAAATTTATCATGCTTAATCGTATGTTTCAGTGTGTGGGAGCAGTTATGAAAGTGAAAGGATGTTCACAAGTTGATTTGGTTAACTTCCCCTCATTTCATTTCACCCCCCACTACATACTTACTAATTTCCCCATTATCCCATCATTTCTGTAGAAAATACCCTTTTCCCTTCATTTTGACCCTTACCCCTTGGTTTCACACATTTCCCTAGAAAATTACCCTTCAAAGGTCATTTTCCTACCCAAAACCCCTTTTCCCTAGTGTGAAACCCATTCCCCTTTGAAAAAATCATTTTCCCCTTATTAATTTCCCTATTTTATCTAAAAAACCCATAAAACCCCCCTTGTCCTTAGTTTTGTTTCCCCCCCTTCTTTATTTAATTAACTCTATCATTCATATATTTCCCAAAAAAACCCTTTTAACCCATAAAACCCCTTTATCCTAAGTCTTGTTCCCCCCTCGCTTTATTTAATTAACTCTGCAAAATTCACATTTTTCTGATATAAACCCATTTAACCCACCACCCTTGGTGCGGTTAGAAAACCCCACCACATTTTAAACCCGGGTCCCATTTTACTAAACCCACTTTTTATTTAACCCCGCTTTATATCATTTATTAATTACAGTTCAGTGTAATTAATCCCCTCGGGCCCCGCAAATATCCGCCCTTATTTCCTCCGTGCATTTCCACCACGTGACAGCCGGTAGATTTTTCACCCCCAGATCTGATGGCACGCATCCATATTGCGTTGATTTCTTTTCCGAGCTTTACCCGCTCGAGAGCATGCGAGATTCGCGATTTTGCTCGGGCCCCTTTCGGTTACAGGGCAGCTTTGGGTTAACTCGCATGCTCTCATGGAAAAACCCACCGACTGCCAAAAGTGATGCGATGAACATTAATACCGCCTCCTCACGTAGGCCAAATCATCCACTATTCATTATGAAATTCTGCACCAATTCTAGTCGTTACCCGTTAAAATGCCGAAGACCCTCATTTTCACTCTTTTCGCTCGTTTTTCTCTAGAAAGATGCCTAAGCCTTCCTACGCCACCCTAAGCCTTTGTAACCTAATTTGACCTCCGATTACCTTCCGAACACGCTCTGGACTCCGTCCAGAGACATCTCAGTTCCCTGAAGCCATTATCACCTCTCTGCCAACCTGTGTTTTTATTAATTGTTTTATTTTGCAGGTGATTAGCAGAACAGGAGCTTTGATAAACAGTTTTGATATTAGTTCCAAAACCTGTTTACTCCAAGATTCGCAAGAAAATGTATTCAAAGGGCTTAATTTAGAAGGAAAAGACAATTATCATAAAGCAGGAAGAAATTATTTACACAGAGGCAGTAATGGTTAAAATAGAGATGAAATCATTTTCACCAGCACAACAAAATATTCTTATGAACTACTCTCCAAGAAACATTTTGTATTATACATGTTTCTTTTAGTAAAAATCATTTTTACTAAAAACACAGAAGCATGAAAAATTGACTAAGATTTACAGTAATAGGTAAAAGTAAAATCAGGTGACAGAACATACAGTTAAAAGACTAAATAGAGGAGGCATATGAAAAGGTATCAGATGAAAGGTCATAAGTGTAAGGACCCTGCGAAAACTATATATATATATATATATATTTTAAACAACAAATACGACCAGAATAGAAATGCCTGGAGATTTCAAATTTATTCAACACGCACATACTGATACTCATTTCAGGAACAGAACACAACATTTCCATATTTTTAATCTCAGATCAAGTAGTAACGAAATACACATGTACCGTACACCGAAAGGCGAGACTCCGCTTGCTCTGTTGTCGCTGGTATTCCCTTGTTTCCGGTCACTTCTGCGAGTGTATGATGACGCACTTGATCCGAAAACGAGACCCACCGGTTAACCTCCCAGCCTACTCCTTGGGTACTCTTCTTCCCCGCGGACCCCCGAGCTGCAATGGGGTTGTACAATGGAGGAAGAATCTAGTTGGCAAAGGAGAGCACCCTTAGCTCAAGAGTCCCCTCTCTAAAAATCATCTACCTCACCAAACTCACTATAGCTTCGTAATCACTGCTCTGACCTCATATCATCCATCCAACAATAGGGTTCCCAAAAGTCCCCTCTTCTATGGCTTGCCCCTTCTTTTATAAGAGTCTTCAAAGATGACACTTGGCATGTCATGCATAATTATAATATATATATAT
>APFE030585249.1:4197-20036 GCA_000404065.3 Pinus taeda | reverse complement strand
TCCTAAATTAACTCAGGGTATCTCTTAGAGGGATATTCTTATGTTGATTGATGCCACATGGAGCTTCTCTACATTTCTCTAAATTAAATTTATTTTTCTTATTTTAATTCACCTTCCTCTTTTCTTAATTAAGTTTAATTGGTTTATGATTAATCTTTATCCTTACAATATGTTTGACTTCCCATTTTATCTAATTAAACCACCTAACCTACCCAATATTTTCCAACATGGGGAGGGTAGTTTTTAAGGTACTCTATTTATTTCTTCCTATGATCCTGCTTATTCCAAGTTTTATTTTTTATTTAATTACCTTGGTTTCTAATCATCAATTACCCTTGATGTAACTACCTAGTTTTCATTCCTTACCTATATTTATTTATTATAATTTACTTTTAATGATTCTAAGGGTGCCAAGTTTGGTTGTGCCCTTCAATAACTTCCCTATAAGTTCCAAGGATGCCACACCTAACAATTTAATTGTGATGCCAAGGGTGCCAAGTTGGTCGTGCCCTTCAAGAATTTCCCTTGAAATTCCAAGGGTGCCACACCACTTGCCCTTCAAGCATCCAGTGACTACGAGGGGAAAATATCGTGCAACGTCATGGACCACTATCATATCTTATGTTGCCTGCTATAGTGAGACTAATGGTGTCAGGGATCAAGGAATCCGCCTTGATGCGCGCCCCCGGTAAAATCCTCATGAGCGACCCAACTTGGGGACCTGCCCTCATGGCATCGTGATCTTCAAGGCGAAGGTGTTTCAACCCTTCCAGCCCAAGCCACGGCGAGAGTGTTAGTGGGTGAGATCAAGGACACTATCCCACCCCTCCCATGTAGTTCCATCCAACTGTACAACCCCATCATCCATATGTGAGTCATTTGGCCAAGCAACTCATCTGTGCCTGCAACCATTAACATATCATCAGAATATAGATAAACATATATAGTAGGTTTCAAAATCAATTAGAATTTCAAAGATAATTTTTCATCAAACCAGGTGTCGTCAACTCGTCATGTGCGAGTGCCTCTGGTGGTTTTCCTTCCATACTCCATAATAATTAGTAACCAAGTTTTTCAGCGTTAGTCATTGTCATAATAGCATTATTACCATCACCTGGTCATTCATATCATTGTTCATTGTGAACTAGAACTAATGTAAGTAGCTAACATAGGGGATACCTCCATCATGACTAGCATCATCATAACCTTAATGGAACCATACATATATAGATCAAAGCTATCATCATTATAACATCAATAGAAACATGTCTATCCTTTACTACTATAACCATCATGATATCAATAGAGAGTACACATAACCATTAATTATATCGTAATCATAATATTAATAAAGAACATACATAACCATCACATTCACTGATAATAGAGTCACGTTTCTGGATCCTCAACTTGAGTTACTCGTAGACTAAAGTATGTAAGATAATGTCATATTAGAGTCAGGAAACTAGAGTGGGCACTACAATAAGTAAATATGAAAACTAGCGTGAAGACCAAACGACCAAGCAGCTTAAAGGGAAAAAGATCAAAGATTAAAAGCCAGCAGAACCTAAATAACAGGGATAGCAAACAGTAGTTCAATAGCTGTCTTTATCTTCTTGCATGAAGATATTTCTTTTTCCTAGATTAGTTCTCAATGCAGTTTGAGATATTTTGTAAGTTCTTTTGTATAAATACTTCATAATTTGAAGTATTGAGTGTGGATTGCTATACATTTGTAGAGTTACTTTGATCTTAAACCTAAGGGCTATTTTACCAATTTTCAAGTCAACAAACTGGAGCTAGTAATAAAAAGATTGCACTACAGGATTCATGAGATGAATGATCGTAGTGAAGTATCTTCTTTGTTCGATTTTGTTACTTTCTTATGTGTTTCATTAACTTAGATGTTATTTAAATTTGAATGAATTAACTAGAAATTTAACTCAGAATTTGTTTAAGTACACTCTATTTTGCATAGTTAATCCTTTATATGTTTTCCTCTGATATCCGGATTTGAGAACCCTTAACTACTCTCCCATCCCGGTTGACCTCTTTCACTTCTCTTCATAATCCAGCCTAGGGAATCCTTCAATTCACCCTGGATCCGATTGGAAACCTTTTCACCATCAAGCCTTTGAGATCTGTAATAACTCCTCTATCTTTTCATGTAGACATTGTTTTTGGAACTTAATCCAGTCCTGTTTGTCTGACATTTGACCCCATAGCCCAATGGTAAAAGACAACCCTTTTCATCTAAGTGATCCCACCACCCAAATTCAAATAACAACCCAAGCACAATCATAACTAGCCTAAAATCAATTAACTAAAATGAAGTTAAAGCAAAAAGAGAGAGCCCTCTCTTAGGTTAGGAAGGCTAGATCCTGATCTCCAAAGTTGGTTTGTGGTTACCTTTATCATTTCTTTTTCTGACAACTTAGAAGAAATTTTGGAGCAATAACATCATTGGCGACCATACTGGGGACTCGATCCTCAGTCTAATAAAACTTTAAGGAAACCTTAAATTTCACCTTGAGCCCCTTAAGGTCATTTTCACAAGTTGTTTTTGAAAAAAATCATAAAAAACAGTTAAAAAAATTAAAATTTTGGCTCCCAAGAAGACTCACTATACCAGGGAAATCTAGATCCAAACCCTGCTACTATAGTTGATGACTCAGACAGAATTTTAAGAAAACCAAAAAACGTAGAAATTCAAGCAAGTAGTAGCCAATTAGTTAAAGAAAATTCACTTCCCGAGGAGTTGTCAACTTTAGAGGAAATTCCTTTTGATTTTTCATTTGACCTCTCATTATTTAGAACTAAATCTGAGAATGCAATCCATGAAACAGTGTTAGGCCTTGAGTTTATTCAACTCATTGAATCAAAAAAGGTGATTATCCATCCAAATTTAGATAAATTTGTCTTGGACACTTTTGACAAGTTAGAAACTTTAACCTCCACACTGATAAGCCATATAGATGATGCTTACCTTCAACAATCTGTTGAAATAGCTGCCCTTACTGGTGTTGCCTCCGAAATTTCTACACAATCTTCAATCCCTGTAAATACACCTTCATTTACCACTACCTCACCAATAGTATCTACCAAAGTCCATTCCCCTAAACCAGTTATTCATCAGCCAAACACCTGATCCTCATCTAGTTCATCTCCATCCATTTCAATCCCTTCCTCAAGTACCAACTCCTTACCCCCTAGTTAAGCTAGAATCCAAGCCATGGTAGACCGCTATGCACCCCTAGTTTTACCAGCACAATTCTATGCCATGCCCCAAGATTATCAAAGCAAAATCTTTTTGTTTGATGCTACTGGTCAGTACACTGCCAAACATCATGTGAACAAAATGACTGACTATTTTGAGTTGCATGAGGTAGATGAATCAGATGTCGAAATGAGGTTGTTTTCCCAAACTTTAATTGGGGATGTTAAGAAATGGTTCAAAGCTTTACCTGCAAATCATATTGTAGACTTAGTTGCTTTTCATAGATTATTCATTGATAGATAGGAGAGAAAGAAAAACCCCCTGCAAATATTTCCTGAGTATGATAACATTAGAAGAGCTCCTAATGAGTCGGTTCAAGATTATTGTACTAGGTTCAATAGCATCTACAATGCAATCCCTACTAATATTAAGCCTCCACCTGATCTAGCATTAATCAAATACCCTGATGGTTTTGACACTGACATGTTATACCAGTTAAGGGAAATAAACCCTGAAACATTGCAACAAATGAAAAGTAATGTTGTTAGTGTAGAGGCCAACCTATTAGCCAAGAAATCCAGAATGAGAAATGAAAGGAGAGTTGTGATTAAAGAGGAAACGTCCACTTATTATGGAAAAATAGATAGTTTAGCAAAGAGTGTAGAGAGAATAATGGATAAATTAGAAAACATGGAAAGAAAAACTTAGTAGGAGAATCAACAACCACCCCTATAAGAAACCCCAACTTTAGAAAGAATCCTAACACTGGAAAGAATGTTATACCAGATCAGCAAATTAGGCCTCCCTTCCAGGAAAACTATGCTGAGGGTTCATAGAACCATGAAGAAGAGGATGATACCCAGATAAACTTATTAGGAATCAAGAATGAAGATGTTGTTTTTCTTACTCAAGAAGAACATGAGTTGTACATGCTGCAACAATTGCAGTTAGAATCTAGTGAATCCTTTGACTTTAAATAGGTATATGAGTCCGCTATATATGAGGTTCACAAACGGTATAGCTTAAGAAGTAAAAATAACAATGAAGCTCCCACTAAAAGATCAATCCAGACCCAAACTAGAAAGATAACAAAAGCTCCTGTCACTAAAATTTTACAAATCCTCCCTAGGGGAACACCGAAGACTTCTACCCCAAAAATTGTAGATATAACCTCCACTGAAACTCAAACTGAAGCAGTCACTCAAAACATTCCAAATAGTAGTAATCAGAACAAAACTATTGAAACAGAAGATACAAACACACGGACTACATTTGTTAAGGGAGATCTCATCCAAACAAACAAAGCTCAACTCCCTTTCAACATCAAAACTGGTAATAGAAAAATTAAAGATATCAGTTCCTTTGACCGAACTGGTAAAGAATGAATCCTATAGATTACAGATAACTAAAACTTTAAATATAGGAGAGGGAGAAGATGTTGTCAATTTGAATGATGATCAACATGAATTATTGTTTGGCCCTGAGGTGAATGGTACTCATTAGCAAAGGGGAATCCCTCCTTTCTACATTGGCCTAGATATTCATGACAAGATATTACATAATGCTATGTTAGACTCAGGGGCATCCCATAATTTGATTCCAAAAGCAATCATGGAGAGACTAAACCTAGACATTACCAAACCATGTAAGGAATTATTTTCCTTTGACTCTATCCAAGTTAAATGCCTTGGTTTGATCAAGGATTTATGTGTAACTCTAGTCCAGTTCCCAAAAAAGAGTATTGTGATGGACATAGTAGTTGCAGACATCCCACCTAAATTGCAAGGATCCTTGCAGTTAGATATGTCATATGCCACCATATATGTTTTTGGCCAACAAAGGAAACTATATAGAGAGACCTTGATGAAATACATGGTAAGTAGTGCAGAAAAACCACAAAACTTTCCTATATACTCCATGCATTCTGATATGGAATCTTTCATCTTGTACAATTCAGACCATGAAAAAAAGGAAATCATAGCTGAAGAACTGAAATACAAAACAACTGACAGTGAAAACATTTTTCATGAGTCCCTATGGCATCCAGATTTTTATGGATCTGTGAATAGATTAGGGGCTGGTGCAGGAGTGTGGATCCACAGTATGGAGAATAATCATTCTGAGGGACATGCATTCAGATTAAACTTCAAGTGTACAAATAACATGGCATAGTATGAAACTTTGATCTTAGGATTACAAATGGTTAGAAAACTTGGAGCCAAAAGAGTTTCTATACCTGGAGACTCAGAACTGATTATTAAACAAATTAATGGTGAATACTCTGTAAATAATCCTAGACTTAGTCAATATAGGGAGATTGCCCTAGATTTGATTAAAGACCTCTAGGAAACAAACTTTGTTGCCATTCCTAGAAAACAAAATATGCAAGCCCACAGTCTTGCCACTTTTGCTAGTACCTGCAAAATTCCCTTTCAGCCCAACCATTAGTACACTGCAAAAGTGAGACATAGGCCTGTCATACCAGACATTTTGAAGTATTGGCAGATTTTCTCACAGGATTCCCAAATTTATGACTTCATGAATGCTGAGGGTGAGTTTCAAAATTGTAAAATAGATACAGACTGTACAATAGAAAATAACATAGATAGTGACATAGATGTAAATATTTTAGATATAGGTAAACCCACTAAATTTACTAAATTAGAAGTAGATAACTTAGAAAATGTAGAAATAGAGGAGATAATGAATGATGATCTTGAAATTCTTATTCTTAAAAATAATTTTTTGCCGAAGAGATTAGTTCCCTTAGAATATTTGTTTGATTCCAACGATGTAGCTAGGAAGTCGAAAATGGAGCCTTTGAGAGCAGATATAGAAAAATGTAACATAGGAACTGAAGAAAAACCTAAACTCATTAAATTATAAAAATCCTTACATCCAGATGAAAAGGTTAAATACATAAATTTGTTTAAAGAGTTTCAAGATGTATTTGCATTGAGTTATGAAGACCTAAAATCTTATAAGACTAGCATAATTCAGCACAAGATACCTATCAAAGAGGATCATAAGCCTTTCAAATAGAAACTTAGGAGAATTAATCCAGTTCTTATGCCATCTATTGAGAAAGAAGTTAAAAGAATGTATGATATGCAAATTATAACTCCCATTAGATACTTAGATTGGGTTTCAAACTTAGTCACTACTAGGAAGAAAACTGGAGAAATCAGATTTTGTGTTGATTTCAAAACTTTAAACAAGGTCTCATTAAAAGACAATTATCCTCTACAAAAAATGGACCATATCCTTCAGAGGGTAGTAGGCTCATCTAGAATTTCACTGCTTGATAGATTCTCTAGACATAACCACATCTTAGTTCAACCAGAGGACCAAGCCAAAATTGCATTTACTACTCCTTGGGGTACCTTCATGTATTTAAAGATGCCTTTTGGATTAATGAACACAGGAGAAACATTTCAAAGAGCTATGGATATATATTTTTCCAAGGATATCCATGAATTCCTAGTAGTATACCAAGATGGCATCACTGTCTTTTCTAAATTTGATAATGAACACCTAGATCACTTGAGAAGAGTTTTCACTAAATGCAGGAAATTTGGGATTTCTTTAAATCCAAAAAAGACACTCTTTGGTCTAGAAGAGGGTAAGTTGTTGGGACATATCATATCTAAAGATGGAATTAGAATACATCCTGCTAGAATAGAGGCCATTTTAACGATCACCCATCCTAGAAACATCAGAGAATTGCAGTCACTTTTAGGCAAAATTAATTTTTTTAGGAGATTCATTTCAAATTTAGCATAATTGATTAGAGAACTAAATAAAATGTTAAGAAAAGATTCAACACTTAAATGGACAGTGGAAGTCAAACAATCCTTTGAAGCCATCAAAGAAGTCCTAACCAAAACTCCAATCCTTATAAGTCCTCATTTTCAGAAAGATTTTATAATTTTTTCTTTTGCTTCAAAACATACTATTGCAGTATTCTTGCTACAAAAGAATGACCAAGGATATGAACAACCAATTGCATTTTTCAGTAAATCTTTAAGAGATACAACACTCAAATAAAACATTATGGAAAAAGAAGCATTAGCTTTAGTAAAGGCTATCAAAGATTTCAGAGTCTATATTTTGTATTCTCACATCATTGCTTATGTTCCAAATTCAGTAGTTAAGGACATTTTGACACAAAATAGTCCTGAAGGGCAAAGAGGCAAATGGATTGCCACTATATTGGAATATGACATAGAAATAAAGCCTACTAAACTTATCAAAGGCCAAGGTTTAGCCAAACTCGTGGCTGAATTGAACTGTCAGTCCCTAGATATTAATTTCATTGGTGCCCTTGATGATCAGGAAGAGATTGTGACTCCACAGATCAGTGAACCTTTTATAGATTTCACCCTGGTCTGCAGATATCATATTTGTATTACTAAACTTACAAGCCCTCCTGGTTTAACAAGACCTAAAGCTAGATTTTTGAAAATGAAGTCATTAAGATATTGTATCATATATAATGCTTTGTTTTGGAGAGACATTAGTGGTATTCTTTTGAATTGTTTACTTAAATATGAAGCTGATAAAATTATGCAAGAATTTCATGCAGGAGATTATGGAGGACACTTGTATTGGAAGATTACTGCTAACAAAATCCTAAGGGCTAGTTTCTACTGGCCCACCCTGTTTGCAGATGTTAAAAAGCATGTGACCTCTTGTCATAAGTGCCAGCTATTTGAGGGAAAAAGAAAGCTTTTACCTTTACCTCTCAAACCCATCTCCACTAAAATACCATTTCAACAATGGGGGTTAGACTTCATTAGAGAAATACACCCAGCCTCCTCAGCCCAGCATAAGTGAATTTTGATAGCCACTGATTATTTTACCAAATGGATTGAAGCCATCCCTTTTAGACAAGCCACGAACACTGACATTATCTCATTCCGAGAAACCAATATCCTGTCAAGATTTGGATGCCCCCAAAATCTCATTATCGATAATGAAGTTGCTTTTAAGTCCAAGAAAATGATGTACTTCTATAACAAATACCACATCACCCTTGGCCACTCCATTGCCTATTACCCTCAAGGTAATGGACTTGCATAATCCTCTAACTAAAGCTTGGTCAATATCATTAAGAAATTACTGGAAGACAACAAAAAGACATGGAACAAAAATTTGGTCAATGCCTTATCGGCAGATAGACTAACTACTAAGAAGTCAATTGGTACATCTCCCTATCAGTTAGTATATGGGATGGACGTTGTGTTTCCATCCTCTTTGGGAGTACCAGTGATGAAGATCATCCAGGAATTGTAGGTAGAACCAAATGATATCCAGAGAAGGATAAATCAAACCATACACTTGCAGCAAACCAGAGAAAAAGTATTTGTAAAATCACAAGTACTCGAGGACAAAATCAAAAAGATATTTGATAAAAAGACCAAAGCTGATGATTTTTACATAGGTGATAGCATTCTTAAGTGGGATTCAAGAAGAGAAGACAAGGGCAAACATGGAAAATTTGATTTTCTATGGCAAGGGCCTTATGTCATTTATGGTTACAGAGGTAACAATGCTTTTTTCTTGAGAGAGATAGATGGATTAGATCTACCAGGAGGCCTTGTCAATGGTAGATCGTTGAAGCATTACTTTTCCACTGACTCACAGTAGTTCATTTTACTTTGATCATTGTACATAACATTGCATGGTTTATATTGGATTGGATGGTGATTTTTTTAAGTTGAAGCCCGGAGAGAAGGCCCTGAGCTTTGAAGGTTTCACCATCATAAGTATAAATAAGGCAGAAATCACAGAAGAACAGTTTACAGGGTAACTGTCGTCACAATTTAAAGGCTACTAATCTTAAAGTTCTTGACATTTTACCAGGAAATGCCATCCCCATGTGGAGCCACTATTAGGGTCCTATAATAATAGGATTCATAATTTTGAATTGGCTATAATTGGTCTTGTAATATTGTACATATTTTTTCTTTCTGCAAAATGGTTTCCATATTAAAAAATAAAAAATGTAAAGAGGGTATGTCCTCAAAGAAATATCAAAGGACAAAAAGAATAAGAAAAGATCAATTTTTTTTTTGAAAAAATATGAACCCCGGACAAAAATAGATCATGAAAGTGTGCAAGTCTAAGTGCCACTACTTTTTACTTTACAATGCAAAATAATGGTTGTGTGCAGCTTGTCATAAATGCCACAACCCATGATAGTCAAATTGTTTAATCTTGACTAGTTCATGCTTTAAATTTCATGGTTATAGATAGAGAATAAAGATCTAGCCAAACTGTTTAATCTTGGTATATCAGTAGTTGGGTAGAAAAATGAAATGTGCTCATAAGCTTAATCTGAGCCATTGGAAGATATAAGGCTAGAATTAGATAGTTTGCTTTTCAAAAGAAAAAGGAAAGAAAGGGTCTGCAAGCTTAAATGCACCCAATAAAGTGAAGAAAAAAATGTTAGGATAAGTAAAGGGTAGGTAGAAGAAAGGTTGCAGAAGTACAAGGTTGTTAAAGCAAGAGCACATTTATCATGCTTAATCCTATGTTTCAATGTGCAGGAGCATTTATGAAAGTGAAAGTATGTTCAAAAGTTGATTTGGTTAACTTCCCTTCATTTCATTTCACACCCCACTACATACTTACTAATTTCCCCATTATCCCATAATTTCTGAAGAAAATACCCTTATCCCTTCATTTTGACCCTTACCCCTTGGTTTCCCACATTCCCTAGCAAATTACCCAGCAAAGGTCATTTTCCTACCCAAAACCCCTTTTTCCTAGTGTGAAACCCATTCCCCTTCGAAAAAATCATTTTCCACTTATTAATTTCCCTATTTTATCTAAAAAACCCATAAAACCCCCCTTGTCCTAAGTTTTGTTCCCCCCTGCTTTATTTAATTAACTCTGCCATTCATATATTTCCCGACAAAACCCTTTTAACCCATAAAACCCCTTTATCCTAAGTTTTGTTTTCCCCTCGCTTTATTTAATTAACTCCGCAAAATTCACATTTTCCTGATATAAACCCGTTTAACGCACCACCCTTGGTGCGGTTAACAAAATCCACCACATTTTAAACCCGGGTCCCATTTTACTAAACCCGCTTATATTTAACCCCGCTTTATATCATTTATTAATTACAGTTAAGTGTAATTAATCCCCCCAGGCCCCGCAAATCTCCACCCTTATTCCCTCCGCGCATTTCCACCACGCGACAGCCATTAGATCTTTAACCCCGAAATCTGACGGTGTGCATCGATATCGCGTTTATTTCTTTTCCGAGCTTTACCCGCCTGAAAGCACGCGCGATTCGTGGTTTTGCTCAGGCCCCTTTTGGTTACGTGGCAGCTTTGGGATAACTCGAGTGCTCTCATGGAAAAATCGCCTGACTGCCAAAAGCGATGTGATGAACCTTAATACCGCCTCCCCGCATAGGCCGAAACCATCCACTATTCATTATGAAATTCCGCACCAATTCTAGCCGTTACCTGTTAAAACACTGAAGACCCTCATTTTCACTCTTTTCGCTTTTTTTTCACTAGAAAGCTGCCTAAGCCTTCTTGCGCCACCCTAAGCCTCTGTAACCTAATTTGACCTTCGATTACCTTCTGAACACACTCCAGACTCCATCCAGAGACATCTCAGTTCCCTGAAGCCATTATCACCTCCCTGCAAACCAGTGTTTTTATTAACAATTTTTTTATTTTGCAAGTGATTAGCAGAATGGGAGCTTGGATAAACAATTTTGATGCTAGTTCCAAAACCTGTTTACTCCAAGATTCACAAGGAAATGTATTCAAAGGGCTTAATTCAGAAGGAAAAGACAATTATCATAAAGCATGAAGAAATCATTTACACAGAGGTAGTAATGGTTAAAACAGAGATGGAATCATTTTCACCAGCATAGCAAAAGATTCTTACGAACTACTCTCCAAGAAACATTTTGTATTATGCATGTGTCTTTTAGTAAAAATCATTTTTACTAAAAACACAGAAGCCTCAAAATTGAGTAAGATTTACTATAATAGGTAAAAGTAAAAGCAGGTGACAGAGCATACAGTTAAAAGACTAAATAGAGGAGGTAGATGAAAGTGTATAAGATGAAAGGTCATAAGTAAATATGACATCCAACATGAAGACCAAACAGCCAAGCAACTTAAAGGGCAAAAGATCAAAGATTAAAAGCCAGGAAAACCTAAATAACAGAGACAGGAAACAACAGTTCAATAGTTGTCTCTATCTTCATGCATGAAGATATTTCTTTTTTCTAGATTAGTTCTCAATGTAGTTTGAGATATTTTCTAAGTTATTTTGTATAAATACTTCACAATTCGAATTATTGAGTGTGGATTGCTATACATTTGTAGAGTTATTTTGATCTTAAACCTAAGGGTTGTTGTACCAATTTTCAAGTCAACAGACTGGAGCTAGTAATAAAAAGATTGCACTATAGGATTCATGAGATGAGCTATTGCAGTGAAGTATCTTCTTTGTCTGATTTTGTTACTTTCTTATGTGTTTCATAAACTTAAATGTTATCTAAATTTGAATGAATTAACTGGAAATTTAACTCTGAATTTGTTTAAATACACTTTGTTTTGCACAGTTAATTATTTATATGTTTTCCTCTGATATCCAGATTTTAGAACCCTTAATTTCTCTTCCATCCTGGTTGACCTCTTTCACTTCTCTTCATAATCTGGCCTAGGGAACCCTTAATTGCTCCCTGGGTCCAATTGGAAACCATTTCACCATCAAGCCTTTGAGATCTGTAATAACTCCTCTATCTTGCCCTGTAGACACTGTTTTTAGAACTTAATCCAGTCCTATTTGTTTGGCATTTGACCCCATAGCCCAATGGTAAAAGACAACCCTTTTCATCTAAGTAAGTGATCCCACCACCCAAATTCAAATAAAAAAACCCAAGCACAATCATAACCAGCCTAAAATCAATCAACTAAAACAAAGTTAAATAAAAAAGAGAGAGCCCTCTCTGGGCTTAGGAAGGCTAGATCCTGATCTCCAAAGTTGGTTTGTGGTTACCTCTATCATTTCTTTTTCTGACAACTTAGAAGAAATTTTGGAGTGATAACACACCCTAAGCACCATGGTCTATAATCCCATTTCAACCCATAACACATACTAGAATGCCAAAAACATTGAATAAAAGCACTTGCATGCAAAAATGCTTTGTGTATCTCACAATAGATGGTTGCACCTTCATTGGATGAATAGGCTAGATAACTGAATGTATTTACTGAAGGATGGGTGAGAAATAATTGAGGTTGGTTATCTATGTATCGTAGTAAGATTTGTTAGCTGGAAAATTTCATCATAGGAGACAAATTTTCTCCTAGGGTTACCTATGTATATAGATGGGTAACAAGGATCATGGTGTATTAGAGCTTATATATTGTTGTGGGCCACATATCTCAAACAATAAATTATTATTTTTTCTATACAAAGGTATTTATGTCATAGAAATAGTTCCAAAACAAGTATATTTTAAGTGTATTTAACTTAGTAATAGACATATTTCTAAAAGATATATGAAAGATGTAATATTTACAAGTTATGAAATAGTATAAAAAACTCATAAAAATTTAACGAATATAAGTTTTTTTTTTTTTTAATGCCACTTCAAGAGGAAGGATCTAATTACAAATTCAAAATGTTTAACTTGGTGCCCTCATACATGAAATGAGTTACTTGTAGAAGAGGTAATCACATACTTCTTGCATGCATGCTCTTAACATGATGACACATGGAGGGATAAAGGAGGAGCACACGTAACTACTAATAAAAGAGTTTAGCTCTTGTTTAGAAGAGAATGATACTAATGAGAAAGCAAGATCTTAAGTAAAATAAAATATAAATATCACGGTAGCAGGTGTGAGAGGGGTGCTCCTTGATCAAGAGAAAACACCAAATTATCAACTCTTAGAACATAGGAATAACCACTAATAATTGAATGGAAGCATATGTCCTGTATCTAGGATTTTAGTTGGCCTTCCCTTTAAAATTTATCACCTCATCGTTGTTGGGAGTCCAAGAACATTATTTGTCATATTTAGTTGGCTTCCCTTCACTCAAACACCAAATTGTCTTCGATCTTCCTCTACATCTCCTCTCTTCCCTCCTAATTCCACTCTGTTTCCTCCTTTCATGTCATCCACACCAACAATTCTATTGTTGTGATGAGATCCTTCTTCTTGATCCATCACATTAGTTTTAGTGACAACATTTTGAACCATCAAGTGTGGTTCATGTTCAGGACAAAATAATTCTCTTTTTGATTTTCAAGCCAATGTAATTGGTAGAAAAATGGGGAAATTCATAATTAATGGTCAAAATTCCACCCTCCACATTCCATGAAGACCCCCCTTTAATTATTCAAATGTATCATCTGATCTTCACGACAACACTCAATCTCACCCATTAGAATCAAATGTCACCTCTCCCTCACTTTGAAGTTACCCTTCTTAAACTTGATGCCTCTTTTATTTATTTCCCATGCTCCTCCTGACACCAAGGTGGAATTATAATTGAATCAATGGTTCTCAAAGCCCGTCATACCTAGTAGGGAGTTTCAATGGAGATTGAATGGAAATAATGGCTTGCCATGTTAGTAACCCCTTACCTAGAGAATGGTTGTACTTGATTAGTTGGCTCCAATTATTCTTCACCCTTTCCCACTTCAGGGCATCTGATATAATGACTAATTGGATCAATTTGGCTATGCGACACCTACTCCTGAATGTGCTCATGGAGAAGAGAGATTACAATGTCTTGAATACAACTCTTCATTGGCTTACAACAAATTTCGAGGAACTTTACTCCTCGCTTGACCAACTTAAAATCAATTTCTCCAACCTTTTTGTGCATATTGAGATCTCCTTGGAGGTTTTAGCTCAACACCGCCAAGAAATTCAAAAAATTCACTATGAGTGAAAATATTTATGCACCCAACAAGAGGACTTTAAGAAAAAACAATTGTTGGATAAACAAAATTATTCCCCCTTAGGACACTAAAAAATGGGGCCAACAAATTCAACAAACTATCTTCTTCCAAACTTGAACACTCCTGCCTATGGAAATAGAAGGATGGAAACCAAGCTAGCATGTTTCATCCTCTCCTAGGTCTTTTACATGTAGCGTTTTGTTATCCTTATTCTTGGTACCTGCTTCAGAGACTATGAAGTTAATTTCTTTCTAAAAATTTTCTTTTCTTTTTTACATATACAATTAAGACTCCTTCTAGTCACTACAATTATGATATGAAGCTTGTTGATGGAAATCAAGTTGTACTTTTTTGAATGCATATTCTTGATGCAATTTGCTAATACAAATATCCTCCCATTCTTGTGAGAAAGAAAAAATAAAGATGTAATACATTTCCCATTTAGTTATACCATTCAAGGAAATTGATAATTAAAAGAAAACAATACACGTTATCAGATAATTATTAGAAGAATATTATATCATGTTAACATAACATATTTTTTCCTATTCAAATTTTCCCTCTTGTGATAAAGGTGAGTGATAATACAATATGGCCATGAGCTTGAGTTGATAAATTACTTTAAAAAAATATTTGAATCCCTTATTATATTAATCCAACATAGATTAAAATTCAAATTCATTATGACCTTGGTCCTCTTATACGCTATAAAATACTCATATAATTACTCCATGCATGCTCTTGTATAATGATTTCCACACTATGTCTAGGCCAAACTCATCACTTAAGCAAAAGTAAACCCATCAAATTAATACGCCTTTTATCATTTTTACACTTTATGAAAAGTCTTCCAAAGCTTAATACTTCACATTATTAGCCCCTACTTCTCTGTGGACTATAACATTCACTTCATGGTCAAAGTGCATTGGCTCTCTATTATTTTGCTGAGTTTTTGTGATTTTAACCAAAGTTTTTTGAAAATAATGAGTATTTATATTTTTTTTGTAAATTCAAAAATAATTTTCTAATTTCTAGAAATATTATTACAAATTTTTGGTTGAGCAAGCCTTAATGCGACATAATTCCTGTGGTGGAGGGCAATTTATTTTTAGTATTGTTAGTGCTTGACAAATCATTTTAAAATAAAAAAGGCTAATTTTATGAGTGGTCATTCCATTGGTGAGTGCTCTGACAATGGCACTGACATAATGTTCTGAGTAGGTCCTTTACGAGGTGTGGGGAGGTGGGTGGGGTGGGGTGTTTCTTCGATTAGTGCTCTGACAGTGACAACAATACATGTATTGCTAGTGTGTTTATCTGTTATTATTTCATTTTAAACTCTTTTCCATTTAAAAATTTTACATATTTAGTTGCACGGGAGATCAGATGCATAGAGTTGTGAATCTATGTGGAATGAAGTAAGTGCAGAGGACAATGTATGTGTGGTAGAATGGTGGTGTAGGGGGGAACTTTTTTTTGTAAACATGAAATTAATTTAGATAGGAACATAAACTTTAATTCATAATGTTCGGTGGATTATGCTACTGCTTTGCTCAATGATGCTAAAATTGACCCAGTTGCAGGTACTTTATGTTATCGGGAAATCTAGTGTCCATCCAGAGCTGCTAGTCCCACTAAGATGGGTAGCTATCTTAGAAACAAACAAAC
>APFE030585241.1:0-12527 GCA_000404065.3 Pinus taeda | reverse complement strand
TTGCAGCACTTCAGTTCGAGTTACGGATGTGGCACATGCAACTGCCAGAAGGAAATACGCTTTTCCTATGGGTTAGTTGAGCTATTGCATGATGGACTTCAGTTAGAACTCAAGTGATTGAGTTTGGTGGAGTTGATTGAGGAGTTGATGGAGTTCTGTTCAGTTTGACTTAGTTGAACTAGTTGTAT
This sequence comes from Pinus taeda, assembly GCA_000404065.3. Classification (NCBI taxonomy): domain Eukaryota; kingdom Viridiplantae; phylum Streptophyta; class Pinopsida; order Pinales; family Pinaceae; genus Pinus; species Pinus taeda. Next base: position 12,339 of record APFE030585241.1, on the reverse strand, counting down.
TTAGTCTAACTGACAAATACACTAGTGATGAGTGGTGTGAATTAATTATTAATTAATTCACTAATTATTAACTCATAAATCAACTAAAGAATACATCAGTTAACTCAGTGTATGGACAGTTCAGTGGAGACAAGTGTTAGAGGTGGGTGAAAGGGTGAGACTACTATCAGTTGTGACTATAGTTGTGCATGAGATTTTCACAATCATTGATTGAGATTGCCAATGAGGATTTTGCAATCCAAGCCAAGGGGATTCAAACTTGGATCTCATCTATTCTCAACTTGGATTGCGCAGTAGAGGCAGGCAAACAGTGGGGGAGATTTGAACCCGTGGCTTGTTCAGATCTGAGCTAGTTTGTGTGTAGCATGTGGAGATAGTATTGAGTACTTGTGAGGAGTATTGTACTATGTATTGTTACATGTTCTCTATTAGTATAATATACAGATAGTTGGGGGTTTTCAGCTGTATGCTTTCCCCATTACATACTGTGTTGATATGTGCAATTGATGTTTCAATGTGCGCATGTGATTTTTTTTTAATTCCGCAAATTGATGATCAATGGTAGATGAGGTTATGTATTATGCATGCATACCAAAAATAGTGTATAATCAGGGTAATCTTTGTGAATAAGTGTTATATTATTCAAATTTCTACAAAAGAGTTGGTCTCATCACAGTAGACCAAGTGTTAGTGATGTCTTGAAAGGTTTGTTCAAGCCATGTTCTCTCACATGAGTACCTGTGCATTGTAATGTTGAGTAATGTCAAGTGCAAGTCAACTGTCAACAGTTTGATGTAACAGTCATAGAGTAGGTGAAGAGTCATGAGGGTATTTGAATTGTGACAAAGGGGAATGTCAAGGGTCACCCCACCCTTTTCTATAAATAGTCCCTCATAACTCATTGTATAGGCTTTTGATCAACCAACCTTCTACTAAGACTATCTTGAAGAAGGCTTATATAGTATTTTAATGCGCCTTGGCTTCTCCACTACACATAGTTACTACATCTCTTTGGAGGAGCATGTGGATGTGGTTGTAATGTTCTATTGATAGGGCTAGCAGGTTTACATGGTGTATTGTATGATTGTGACTTACACTTCTTTATAAAATAAAGCCAGCACATTTTCATGCATATGTTGTTATTGTAGTTGGACTGCTTGGGTTGCTTTAAGGATATATATTGTTGTACTTACGTACTTGTGTATGAACTGATTCACATGCAATTATATGAATCTTGTTGTTAATGTGTTGCATATGTTATTAATGATATCACCGTCCATGTCGACTTCTTTGTCGAACATCAGATACAAATTTATCTAAACCTTGTTATATCAACCGTCACACTTGTCTCGGACTGATCTGTGAGTGTTGTTCATGTTATCTTACCTTGTATGTTGGCACTGTCGCATCTATGTCAACTATTCTTTTAGAATTTGTGCATGTCATTTGTGTTCCTAGCCGAGTTGGGACTGGTCCCTTTCAACCTGGAACTCACCTTCACCTTCCTCTCCCTTTGAATTGTTGGAACCTCTCATACTCATTCCTTAACTCACTGCATCAGTCACACCCTTTCTATTGATAGAGTTTTCTTACTTTCTTGTGTGCAACGTTGCGGTCAAGGCTTTACCTTACAGCCCACTGCTGGGACTCCTACACCAAATGGTCTGAGGTCTAATTGGGACTTCTTACCGCAGAGATCCCCTTGACATGTTGGAGGGTCTAGAACCATCAACAGGTGGCCACTCACCTATCCCGCCTATACCTCCAGTCAATTTCATTTGTTTCCTTTTTATTTCATTAGTTACTATTTTTAGCAGTTTTTCACGTCCCGAACTTCCAGAGTAGTTTTGACCCCCTAAACAGTGCTTTTTTGATGTCCATTGCAGGCCCATCGTCATAGGTAGGGGCCTACGGAAAATATATTAGTACTCATAGAGACCTTTCAAAAAGGTATCATGCTTGCCAAGCGGAGATAATATGACCAAGTTATGACCCCAAGAAGTCAGCTTCCCAACTAACCTCAACGGGGCCCACAAACTCTTGGTGTTACATCTCCTGTGGTTACGATTTTGGTTGTTGAGGTTTTTATCATGTTTTTCAATAATAAATAGGCCCTTGAACCTCATTGTAACAAAGTTCAGAGGCATGTAGCCACTACATCTCTTATCAGAGATAATCTACCACCACCCAAGCTAGTCTCATTTCGATTATGTTTGTAAGCATATTTCAATATTTGATATTAATGAAATGAAGAGTTATTTTTGTTGCAGCGTTGTATTTGTGGTTATATCTTTAAAATGTTGCATTCCTGTTTAAATTTTCATCAATCATTTAGAACATTGTTACTTGTTACATAAATATGTACAAACTCCGAGGAATCTATATTTCAAATTTTGTAAATCAGTAGGACACGATGAGAATAACTGTTGGGTTTATGAACTAATGATGGAGCATGGTGCTTACATTATAGAATGCAAACATAAGAGCATGGAAATGAGGACAATGGATAGCGTGGTGGTCAAGGAGGTTACTAAGGAAGAGGTCCAGGTCGAGGAGTTGGTCAAGAGTGTGGACAAATCATTTTCTATAGTTGTGGCTAGCCAGGTCATTTTGCATGAGACTATTAAAATCCCACAATGAAATGTAAGTACTGTAAATCCTTAAACCATGTAACTGAAGAATGCCATGTACTTATGGCGAAGATGCAAGAAAAAAGGAATCAGCAGCCGCACAAAATATTCAAATGATGATTGTTTAAAGAAGGACCAACGAACCTTGAATTGGTATTGTCACTAAAAGTGCAGCTGCGACTGATAGTCATAAAGCGGATGGAAAGAAAGAATCTAAAAGTGCATGGGTCAAAAATACTATTGAGAATGTTCTTGTTTTTTATATTCAGAAAGAAAAAGAAATATTTATGGAAGCAAAGAAAATTTTTACAGATGTTGGAGCTTTGAACTCTAGTGCATAGCCAAAGCCCAATCAAAGAGTAACTGCAACATGTCATTAGCTTTGACACAGGGTTGAGCTCCGACACAAGACTAGGATTCAGCAAATCAAGTAGGTATTTTAAAGTATTTTCTACAGACTTGTATGAAATTGTTAAGAGATCAAAAGGTTGTAGAAGGGCTTCAAGAGTTGATATATTTCTTTGCATCCAAAGAGACATCGTGAAGTGACATACACGTAGTCAATAATTTGCATCCACAGAAGAGAACTGGAAGAGAGATGAGGCTTAGTGCGCAGATAGGATAATATGATATGAATCAAAGTCTTATGGATTTGGGATTTGACGCTAATTTCTTGACGAAGCAAATATGGAAATTAATGGATAAGCCGAAGCTACAGTGGTCACCTATTCAGTTAAGGATGGAAAATCAACAAAAGATATTCCCTCTAGGAAGACTACCAAGTGTCACAGTGGATATTAAAGGAGTTCGCACTATTGTTGATTTTGAAGTAATAGATATCATTGATGACAGTAACCCTTATCATGAATTGCTTGGAATTGACTGGGAATTTTACAATATGTCCATAATTAATCTAAAGAAGAGACATATGATATTTGAAGGAACAAATATGAGAGTAATTGTTCCCTTGGATCCATCCAAAGGAGTAAGATTTATAGAACCAGTCAAAGAAGAATATTGCGCAGCTGACATAGACAATATATAACAAATGACAACGAAGGAACAAGATTGTGTTAACCCTACTATAGAGGGAAAGTTCAGTTGGGAGCATGATAGTTCTTGTACCTCTGACACAAAAGAAGATTTGGAGAAGTGGTAGAATAGGTTGCATGAAGTATCCACAAGGCAATGTGCAAGAACTACTAAATCAGTTCACTATATGATGTCTTCTTACGATGGCTTAGGTGATGTAAATACTTTTCTTATTGATTATGAAGAACAAATTCCAGAAAATCAAAGGTTGTCATACTTGTATATAGCCCTGAAAGCTACCCCTGCTAGATGGTGGAATGCACATAAGAATAATATAGGAGGTTGGTAGGAATTGTAGAAAATCTGCTTGTAGGTTAACCCGATAATGCAATATAAATCAAAGCATAATACTATAACCTAATTCTACTCTCAATTTTTGGAAGCTTATAGATTGAGTTGAACAATATAACCAGAAGAAGAATAATCAACAGAAAATACACATGAAAATGCTTTGAGGAAATCCTCAGCTAAAAACCCCACACTATTGTATTATCCTACATGGTGGAAATATATAGGAATTATACAAAGCCTTAGCTCTCACAGCTAGCCAACTCTCAGTACAATCCTCACAGATGCTCACAGGTAATATTGGCTTCTCTCTAACCTTCCTCTCTGCCCTCCAAGATCATATTTCCTTGCATTGTTCCTTGTGGATGATTCTCCTGTTACCAAGTGGAAAACCTCCTTCAACCAAGTGGAACACTTCCTCCAAAACTGCACAATCCTCAAGGCTTAAGTCCTTGACTTCATGCATGCATTTTCTCTTTGAGAAAACACACACAACTGATAGTACACTATCCTTGACTTTAATCTCAATTGGGTCTTTCTCATAATAGACATGCATGAGTTTCTGATGAGGGAATCTTTAGTTAACTGGAGTAGCACTCGTTGAGTGCATGCATGCATCAACTGACTGTTAACTCACTATTAGTTCCTCAAATAGTTTGGAACTAATTTAACTAGACTTAACTCAATAAACTGAATTAACTAATTAAAACTTAAATATAACTCAATATTATCTCCTTAATTTAAGGGATAACTCTTGCATGACTTCAGAAAGACTTCTAACTTGAATTTCTCCAACTAATTAATTATTTCCAAGTAGTTGTTAAGACTAAATTCGATTTTAATTCAAGGAAAAATTAAATTGGAATATTCTTGTTTCCATATTTCAACACTCCCTCTCAACAAGAAAGGGATTATCTACCATCCTGATCCTGTTTCTATGGAACTCGAATTTACACTTTGACAATGCCATTGAGAAGATGTTGGCATCTTGCTCCTCTGTCGAAATATACTGCAGCAACATGATCCTCTCAACATGTGAAAAGCCACGGGCAACAACTCTTGCCTTAGGCTTCTCCACACTACAATCAACATATTTCTTTACCTTGTAAAGCCAACGGGAACTCACAACTAATTTGTTCTCCAGTCTCGGAAGCACGTCCCAAAGACGGTTATGAACTATGGAGTCATACTCCTCCATTATAGCATCAACCCAAATTGGTTTCTACACTGCTTCCTCAAAGGAAGATAGCTCGGTATCAACACATTCCCCAACAAGTGTTGAGAATGCAACAAGATGATGGAGCTTAGTGAAAAGAAGTCGCCTTCACTAAGTGGGCACGCAGGCTATTTTTGGCGCAAAGTCTATTTTTAGACTATGTCTATTTTTAAACATATGGATCATGGTCTATGTGTTGCAGGATGCTATTTGTGGATGATTGGTAATTTTGGTAAAAATAGATGGACGTCTATTTTTAGACATATGGGTGGAGTCTATGTTTAGACTGCCAGGCTAAAAATAGAACAGTCAAATATTATTAGCTCTTAATAATATTTGGACTATAAACATTATCTTATTCTCTTGGAGCACTTCAGTTCGAGCTATAGATGTGGCGCATGCAGCTGCCAGAAGGAAATACGTGTTTCTTATGGGTTACTTGAGCTATTGCATGGAGGACTTCAGTTAGGACTTCAGTGATTGAGTTCTGTGGAGTTGGATCAGGAGTTGATGGAGTTGTGTTCAGTTTGACTTAGTTGAACTAGTTGTAGTTAGTCTAAATGGAAAATAGACTAATGTTGAGTGGTGTGAATTAGTTATTAATTAATTCACTAATTATTAACTCATAAAGCAACTGAGGAATATATGAGTTAACTCAATGCACGGAGTGTTCAGTGGAGACAAGTGTTAGAGGTGAGTGAAAGGGAAATACAACTGTCAGTTGTGACTATAGTTGTGCATATGATTTGCACAATCAGTGTATTGAGTTGCCAATGAGGATTGTGTAGTGTTACACAAGGGAAATACGAGTTTGGTTCAGCCATTCTCATCCATTCTCTATGCAGGATTGCGCAGTGGAGGCAGGCAAGCAGTGGAGGTGATTTGAGCTAGTGATTGATTCAGATGTGAGCTAGTTTGTGTGTAACAGGTGGAGATAGTGTTGAGTACTTGTGAGGAGTACTGTACTATGTATTGTTACATGTTCTCAATCAATATAATGTACAGATAGTTGGGGGTTTTCAGCTTTATGCTTTCCCTGGGTACATACTGTGTTGATATGTGTGATTGATGCTTCAATGTGCGCATGTGATTGTTTCTTAATACTGCTAAATTGATGATCAACGTAGAGGAGGTTATGTATTATGCATGATTCCGCAAATAGTGTATGACCAAGATAATCTTTGTGAATAAGTGTCATATTATTCAAAATTTCTACAACAAGGGCCATGTATCCAATGTACCTCTCAGGTGGCCTCCTCTATCTGTGCTGAGAAGATGGTGCTTCCACGTTCTCTCTTGCATCCTTCAACAATCTGTCAGCTTCTCTTGTGCACTTCCATCCATCTCTGGAAGACTCTGCTTGAGTGGATGTCTCCACTCCTACAGCCTCTACATGTGACTGCTTTGCATTAGTCTAGGGCTCCTCCTCCTTAGGAACCAACAATTCCTCCACATCCTGTAGTTGGAGCTCCCTCTCAAGGGAAACTCGCATGGCCTTCTACTCATCAAACTTGAGATCTCTGTGAACCACTGTCCTCTGACTAGTGGGAAAGTACACCTGATAGTTATGAGATGTATAAATGTATCCCACAAGTATCCCCAACTTTGTTTTCGGCTCAAGCTTCTTCTGGGCATCCTTTGTCCCATGGAAATACACCGATGAGCCAAATATCCTGAAGTGACCCACATCTGGTCTCTTACCGGAGAAAGCTTCCTCTGGTGTCTTCATCCCAAGTATGTGATGTAGGCTTCTATTCTACAAATAGACCATTGTGTTGCATACCTTAGTCCACAAGTGAAGTGGTAGGCCTTGGTCATGCAGCATTGCCCGTGCTACTCCTACAATAGTTATGTTCTTCCTCTCGGCCACCCCATTCTGCTGTGGGTTATGAGTTATCGTCAACTCTCATTTAATTCCTTCCACTGCATAGAAGTCCTTAAACTCTTGAGAGACATATTCTCCACTATTGTCGCTTCTCAAGGACTTGATCTTCTTCCCTGACTCTTTCTTGACCAAAGCTTTGAGCTCACAAGACTTTGTGAAAGTTTGGTCCTTCTTCTGCATGAAATAAATCCAACATTTACAAGAATAGTCATCAAGGAAAATCACATAATACCTTTTATTCATTTTGGATGCCATCGAGAATGGTCCACACATATCAGTATGAACTCGCTCTAAGATAGCCTCTTCTCGATTGTCTTGATCATGGAAGGAAGACTTGGTGTATTTTCCCAAGGTACAACCTTTGCATGTGTCAACTTTCTCAAGTTTACCTTTGGGAAGTGACCTATAGATATCTGCTGCATTATCTTCAAAGCCCCATGATCCAAATGGCCCAACCGCCTATGCCACAACTCACCAATGTCTTGGCTTTGCACCAATTATGCTTTCGTACTCAATGTTGCACAATCAACTACCTCTAGTTTATAGAGATTCTTCACCTGAATCCCTATCCTCTTGGTCTAGCCTGTGGCTATGTGTCTTAGGAACACTTTTCCTTTACTGAAGACAACATCGTAGCCTTTGTCCTCCAACATCTCGACCTATACCAAGTTCTTCTTCAGTCCAAACACATACATCACATATGTCAAGGCGAGAGGAGCTCCATGCTCCCTCTAAAAAGAAACTGTTCCCACTCCTGAAACACTATACCTTTCATCACCCATCTCTATGTGCATCTTGAGGTCTTTCTCCTCTAAGGCACTGAATAAATTTTTATCAATGATCATGTGGAATGAAGCTCCACTGTCAATATACCCGACACAACCCATCATCGATGACACCATGCATGTGATGAGCGTAAAGTCCATTTTGAACTCAGAGGCTAATGCCTCACCTTCTGATCCTTCTGAGGATCCCTTCCTGGACTTCTTCGATGGGGAATTAGTTGCATAATTTCCCATCTTGTGACAATTAAAGCACCTTACTTTAGACATGTCAACCTTCTTCCCTCCACGAGAAGAATTAGATTTGAAATGGGAATCCTTCCCCTTCCCTTTCCTTGCCTTACTTGCTAAGGCCAAATTTTCTTCATCATCATCCTTGGATGAAGAGCCATCTCATGTGCTCCTCCTAATCTCCTCCTGCATAAGATCCAACCATAGTCATTCCCAATCCAGCAATTTCTCCCTTCCATTCATAGAGTCCTGGTAGTGATTCCAACTCTTTTGAAGGCCAAGGAGAGCGAGGATCACCATATCATCATCGACAGTAGTTATTCCCACACTGCCAAGCTCATCTCTGTAGGTGGTGAGCTTGTTCAAATATGTGGAAATAGTATCGCCCTTCTCCATTGTGATTCTTCGATGCTTATCCTTGAGCGCCAATTTTCTCTGGTCACTACTATTCTAGTAGAGGTCCTTCAATGTCTTCCACATTAAAAATGGAGTATCCTTCCCATGGAGACTCGAGACAATATGGTCTTGAACTCCCTCGAGGATGATTTGTCTCGCCTTCACCACACACTTCTCCCACTCAGCCAACTATTGTGCATAAGCTGGCTTTGGGATTTCTTGATCAATCAATTCCTTCAAGCCATTGTCTTCTAATATAGCCTCCATTCTATCTTTCCATGCTATGTAATTTGAGCTACCTTCCAAGGCCTACTCGAATCTCAAGCCATAGAATGCCATTGCCCAACCTTGAAGTATGATATGAATTTTATTTTCACCTGTAACCCCAAAATTCAAACTTTGAATTATCTTCTCAGTATATTGTTCATAGCTCTGATACCATGTAGAAAATATGCTTGTAGGTTAACCCGATAATGCAATATAAATCAAAGCAAAATACTATAACCTACTTCTACTATCAATTTATGGAAGCTTAAAGATCGAGCTGAACAATATAACTAGAAGAAGAAGAATCAATGCACAATACACATGAAAATACTTTGGGGAAAGCCTCAGATAAAAACCCCTTTCTATTGTATGATCATACATGGTAGAAATACATAGGAATTATACAAAGCCTTATCTCTCACAGCTAGCTAGCTCTCATTACAATCCTCATAGATGCTCACAGGCAATATTGGCTTCTCTCCAGCCTTCCTCTCTACCCTCCAAGCTCTTATTTCCTTGCACTGTTCCTTGTGGATAATTCTCTTGTTACCAAGTGGAAAACATCCTTCAACCAAGTGGAAAACTTCCTCCAAAACTGAACAATCCTCAAAGCTTAAATCCTTGACTGCATGCATGAGTTTTCTCTTTGAGAAAACACATGCAACTGATACTACACTATCCTTGACTTTAATCTCAACTGGGTCTTTCTCAAAATGGACATGCATGAGTTTCTGATGAGGGAATATTCAGTTAACGGGAGTAGCACTAGTTGAGTGTGTGCATGCATCAACTAACCGTTAACTCACTATTAGTTCCTCAAACAGTTTGGAACTAATTTAACTAGACTTAACTCAGTAAACTGAGTTAACTTATTACAACTCAAATATAACTCAATCTTATCTCCTTAATTTAAGGGATAACTCTTGCATGACTTCAGAAAGATTTCTAACTTGAATTTCTCCAACTAATTAATTCAGAATGAACTAATTAATTATTTCCAAGTAACTACTAAGACTAAATTCGATTTTAATTCACAATTTAATTCAAGGACAAATTAAATTGGAATATTCTTATTGCCATGTTTCAGCAGGAATGTCAAAGACTGATGGGGATAAGGTTTGGAAAGATCGATATAGAGATGGAGATAAAATATGATGGCGAAACTAATCCTAGGAAGCATATCCAGCTATGCACTACAACATGGAAGGAGATTCCACAACAATAATGGGCACATGGATTCATTCATACATTAGAGACAATCCATAATAACTGGTACCTAGAAACAGAGCTTCGACATGGTACAGTAAACTAGGCAGACATGTTTGATGGCTTCATATTAGCATTCAACTTTGAGGATCATTGCCCATGCATAGATTTGGCCCTTCAGATAGTCAAGATGAGGATCTTTGAGAATGTAACCCCACTGAAATGGCAGTAACCTGATTGGGGTGCGCAGATAGAAAATGCAATGGATTTCTATAAACCTCATTACAGATGAAGAAGAAGATCCTCACAACATCAACATAGAAGACTCAAAAGGATACTACGAAGTAACTAGACCTAAGCTAGAGATACCAGATATAACGAAGCCACTAAAGACAAAGAAGGTGAACATAGGATCAGAAGTAACCCAAGTTTGCAATAATAGGAGATTACTGGGATGAGTAGACAGACAATAAAGGTAAAAAGTTACTTCGTGAATATCAAGAACTAGTTCCCATTAAGTTTTCAGATTCCCCTTAAGCATGATGCGAAGCTAGTCAAGCAAAGACCTTACAGGCTGAACCCGAAGTATAAGGAGAAAGTGACAGTAGAGCTTGATACCATGATAGCAGCATAAATTATTGAACCTATAGAAGAATCAAAATGGGTGAGTCCTATGGTAGTGTAAGAGAAGAAGACTCAAGGAGAAATTAGGATCTATGTTGGTCTTGGAAAGTTGGATAATGCATGTTTACATGATCCCTTCCCTACCCCTTTCATGGATGAAGTGCTAGACAATGTAGGAGTTCAAGAAGCTTACTCATTTACAGAAGTATTCTCTGGTTATCATCAAATTAGGATTTCACCTGAAGATCAACATAAAACCACATTTTCTATAGAATGGGGCTCATATCAATACACAGTAATGCCTTTTGGATTAAAAAATGCCCCTTCTATATTTTCTAGGGTGGTGGTTGCAGATTTTAAGGAACATATTCATAACTTTTTAGAGGTATATTTTGATTATTGGATAGTATTTGGATTGTTGAGGAAACATGTTGGAATTTTAAGACTTATGCTCGACACATGTAGATAATATCATATCTCTTTGAACCTAAAGAAGTACATATTTGTGTACATTTAGGAATATTGTTGGGACATGTTGTCTATAAGAAAGGACTAATGGTGGACCCTGCTAATATTGCTATCATTGTAAACTTGACTCTACGTAAGACAGTAAGACAGCTTCACACTACGTTGGGACATACTAGGTATTACAGGAAGTTCATCAAGGGGTGTGCTCAGACCACTACGCCTATGGAGAAATTGTTGAAGAAGAACGTAACGTTTCAATGGAATGAAGAATGTCAGAAGAGCCTTGACATATTGGAATAAAAAATGGTAGTTGCACCTATACTAGACTTCCCTGATTGGAATAAAGAATTCCATGTCTATGTGCATGCCTCTTGTATAGCTTTGGGAGTAGTAATCGCACAACCTAGTGCAGGGGATATTGATCATCCTATAGCTTTGGCAAGTAGAAATTTATCTAAATTAGAAAAGAATTGCACCACTACAGAAAGGGAAGGACTGGCCATGGTATATGCTTTGTAGAAGTTTAGACACTATCTGTTGGGATCACATTTTAAAATGTTTACAGATCATTATGCACTGAATTATTTGGTTAATAATCCTGTCTTAGGAGGAAAAATTTGTAGATAGTTACTATTATTCCAAGAATATCACTTTGAGATCATTGTTAAACGAGGGAGACTGAATGCAGGACCTAGCCATATGTCAATACTAGAAACAAGGGAAGAACCAATCAGCATAGAGGATAATCTCCCCGATGCGAAGTTATTTGCAATCAGAGTTGCAGATGAACATTTTGCAAATATCATTCAATTTTTTACCACGGGAATGGTTCCTTCAAAATATACTACGTAGCAAAAGAAAGAATTAGTGGTTAAGGTAGCCAACTTTTCATTAATAGCAGGATGGTTATATAAGATGGGACCAGATGAGATACTGCGCAGATATGTTTCTGAACATGAAAGACAGATGATTCTAGCAGAGGCTCATGGGGGCACAACTGGTGGACACTAAGCAAGAAAAGATAATGCGCAGAAAATTTTGAGAACAGGATTGTGGTGGCCTACGCCACATAAATATGCAAAGGAGTACTACTAAGCATGTGATGTGTGTTAAAGAATAAGGAATCCTTCCAGAAGAGATCAGATTTCATTGGTACTGTTACACTGAAATTTGTCACCATGACTATCTGCAGTTAATATGGCTCCATCAATAGTCATATTATCCTCCTTGTCAAGCCTCATACCTCTGCTCTTC
>APFE030585237.1:0-26560 GCA_000404065.3 Pinus taeda | reverse complement strand
ACTGCTATGTCTTTACCAAAGACAAAATCCAAGGGAGACCTTGGTGTGAAACCAAAATAGGTCTCAAAAGGAGATCTATGTGTAGAAGAATGTTTAGCTCGGTTGTAAGCATGCTGCACATAACATAAATGTTCATCCCAAAGTTTGGGATGCTTGCTACAATAGCCTCTGAGAAACTGGATCACTGTCTTGATGACCACTTATGTTTGGCCATCTTTTTGCAGATGAAAAGCTATGCTTTTCTTCAGCCTGGTGTCCATCAATTCCCACAAACTTGACCTGCATGATAGCCACTATGCATCTTGCTCTGCAACTCTGACCTGATGATAGCCACTATTCAAGTCTAACTTGGAAAAATAAACAGCTTCTTTCAACTAATCTAATAGATCATCTAAGCGAGGAAGGGGATTACGATTTTTTATCGTTATCTTATTCAGTGCTCGGTAATCAATGCACATTCTCCACGAGCCATCTTTCTTTTTCACCAAAACAATTGGAGACCCACATGGTGATGTGTTAGGTCTAATGAAACCCTTCTCAAGCAGCTCCTGTACCTGCTTCTTGATTTTTTCATTCTCTAAAGCGGACATCCTGTACATTCTGATGTTAGGAAATGGAGCATCTTGCTGCAAATTAATATCATGCACTATTTCCTTTTTGGGTGGCAGGCCTTTAGGTTCTTGAAACAATACATCATAGTCTGAAAGAAATTTTTCTAAATCAGCTTGTTTTTTAGCATCACAGCCCTCAAATACATTAGTTTTATTAGGTTTCTTTTCCTTTACAACCATCAGTAAAAATTGTTTGCATGAATTTACAGTTCGTTTCATCTGCCCTGAGTTTATGAGAGTATAATTATTCTTGAGCTTATGAGCTCTTACAATATATTCAATTCCATCTTTAACGAGTAGATACTTGTTCTCAGCTCTATAGAAAATAGCTTTTCTATCATACAAGTAAGGACTTCCTAAAACAATTCCACGTATATCCAAAGGAACTATATCTAACTCAACTTCATCTACAAATGTTGACCCAAAAGAAAACTTAAGTTTACATTGTCTAATCACTTGTAGCTTCACTTTATCACATAACCAACCTAATGGATATGGTTTCTTGTGAGGTGTGGTTAGTAATCCCAATTTCTTTACAATTACTTCAGAAATTAAATTTACTTGTGAGCCACTACCAAACAAAGTATCAATCTTTTGATGATTGGAAATAACTCGAATATGAAAAAGCTTATGTCTTTTTCTCTCATTTTCTTCATTATCAGTAGATTGTGTAGAATTACTAATAGGTGCTTCAAAATTTTTACCTTTTGTACCTGTGGTTGTGATTGTTGCTTCATCTCCCGAGTCTGACCCCAAATCCTTTTGAATAGCTCTAGCAGTCTTCTTCTTCTTGCCCTAGAAATTCTTAGGTTTCAGCTCTGGATGCAAAATCCAGCAGTGTTCATCATCATGCCCATCCTTCTTACAATGAGTGCATGAGGACTTGCTTTTCTGTACAGTGTTTGTCTTCCTCTCTTTCCATTTATGTTTTCTTTTCTCCTTATTTTTGCTTGCAGTGGGTTTGGATGATCCCCCAACTTCTGGGTTCCCATTCTTTCCTCTAGCTTCTAGATGCGTAGCCTGAACGGATACCTCATATATGCTAGTGGGATTGAACATGAGGATAACGTGTCTCATGTAGTTGTGTAGACCACCTATATACTTCAACAGAGTCTCAGGTAAGTCTAAAGAAATTCCTAGAATCAAAGCTCTTTTCCTAAATTCTTGGGTGTAACCTTGTACACTTTTCCCTTTTAGTTGTCGAAGAGTTTGCCAACTCATCATGGCTTGCTGCATGTAGGCTAGTGGATAGAATTGCTTCTTAATTGCAGAAACAAATTCACTCCAGACAGAAAGAATCTTACCATGTTTCTTCATGTCAGCTTGTGTCCTGCCTTCTCACCATACCAAGGCAGTGCCTCCAAGGCGTAGGCTGGCTAGCTGAATCTTACTCTTGTCTGAGTCGATGCTCTGCACTCTGCAATAAACATCAATTTGTCTGATCCAACTATCCAGTTTCTCTGCATTCAACTCTCCATCATATATTGGTAAATAAAATTTAACATCTAATTTAATCAAAGATGTCTTCTATTTATTTTCAGGGCTATTAGGAGGCGTGAGAAATTTTTCTTCTTTCCCTTTGCCTTTAGAGTGGTCATGGAGGGGAGATTCTTCTACTCCTTTGCCTTGTTTAGAGTTTGATGAATCTTCTTCTCTATTTTTCTTAAATTCCCTATACATTTCCTCCACCATGGATCTCAAGGTCATAAAACTATCCATGAACTGGGGGTCTGATTCCAAGGGATTTTCTTCTGACATTTTCCTCTTAGAATAGACTCTTCCAATTTCCTGGTTAGTTTCAGCCAATTCTCCTTCTCCTAGTTTAAGCTTTGATCTAGTTAGCATTCAACAACAAAATCCAGCACAAGCTTGTCTAACCTTAGTAACCTAGAGCTCTGATACCACTTGATCTGAAATTTATCTAGGATAAAGAATTAAAGGTATTACAAACTCAGGTGCATGGATGTGCCTATGTTACTTATGCAATGGATCGATAAGATTGCTAGAATAAATAGACACTGAGGCAATTCAAAGAAAACATAACAATCAAGCATGTAAACAAAACAAGTTTAATAAGGAGTTCACCCAATGCTCCTAGGCTACATCTCCTAGTCTAGCCTTTTAGTGGTGGCCTCTCTATTATGTTTTCAAGCAGATTTTTTGCAACAGTGAGCTCGATTCGAGACTCACTAAACAGAATGAAGTCAGTAGGAATGGAGTGCACAGACTCTCCTTACTGAAACTCGACCTCTGGGTGTCACAGTAGTATGAAAAGCCTATGCCGAGGAGTTTGCTTGAACCTCTCAAGATTTCAATGGAGTACACAGAATCTCTGACTCTATCTGGCTCTGTCTGGCTCGATGTTGCCTTTAGGTCGGCTCAGCTTCTACTCTCTGTTCTCTGCTATTAGCTTTCTACACCTCTTCATTGTCTGCCTCTCTGTTCTCCGCTATGTCGCCTCTGTCAGTTCATGGCTTTAAAGCCAGTCTGTTCTTTGATTGCTCGTTTCCACTTCCCGACCTTCTAGTTTCCTTTCCTCTGTCCGTTTGAATTCCTCTGCTCTGCGTCATCATCACTAGGTAACGACTCGCAGGGAGGTGGCCACCTGTTTGCTAACGAACTGGGTGTCAGATTCCCTGAATCATATTCGAATGGTCGTTAAATCTGTTTGCTTCAAGATCACCCGCAAACATGAATCGTTTGCCAACTCATCATCCACATCGGACTTCAAATCCCCTGTCATCTTGCTTTTTAACCTGTCAAATCTAGTCAGTCATCATGACACATCTCTGTCATTGATCTGGACCCCGCAGATCCTATAGTCGTCCTTCATATCGGGCGGACAAGTCGCACGACGTTTACCCGTCCAATGCGGGCGGTTTTCTCTCTCTTCTGCTAGACGTGTGTTGCTTGATGTGTGGCATCGGGTGGGACTCAGTCAAAACCGCTTAGCACCTCGAGGTCTTCCAATATTCTGTCGGTTTTGGGGAATCCCATGCTACGGAACCGAAACAATTACTTTTTCGTTTTTCATAGAGATTTCAAGTCCGGGCGCTTCGGGGCTTTCCTTCACTGAGGGGGACGCCCTGCGATACGCGATTAGCATTAATCGCATATCAAAATCCACCTCTGTTTCCCAAATTAGCCTCCGTTTTTGCCAATTTGCGTCAGTGCATGTTACCATGGGCCAACGGTCTGCGTGCTTGACCGAGGGTCCTTATTGCTCCACTCTGGCGACAACTACAACTATTACGAGGATTCCTTCTGATAGCTTCAATCTTTTGTAAGACTTGAATCTTTTAGCATAATTTAAAACAGTCATGAAAACTTAGAGAGTTTCTTGGATCTAATTCGGATCAAGTATGAATCTTTTTGAATGTGTGTTGTTGTATTAATTCATCACTGTTAACTTGTGAACTATTTCACATATTATGTTATGATGTGATTATGCTTGTGTGTTCCTTTCAAGTTGCGTACTATTGCAAGATTTTAAAGGGCTCACTTATTTTCCCTTCCGTGTGGAAGAACCTTCGTGCATTTCACTTGACTCTTCGCAAGGTCACACACTTGTTCTCACCAAAGTCACTATACATCACTCTATGAGTAATTGCAACCAAGGCATATCTTTAGCACCAACTGCATCAGAAACCGAGAATTTTGTGAGAGCCTTGGCTTCTCTGTAATGTAGAGGAAGTATGTTTCTTTGGAGTAGAAGGTGATGTTGACTTCACGTTACATTATTGGGGCTAGTGGTCCGTCATTGGTGTATGTATGATTGGAAATTTCACTTAATAAATGCTCAGAGCCAACATGTTTTCATGCATATGTCGTAAATGTAGTAGGACTATTCTTATTATGTTTGCAATGCATGTTATTTAACGTGCACTTATGATTATGAACTATTTTGTTTTCATTGGTACAAATCTTGTTGAATGCCTGTTGTTGTATTAATTCATCACCGTTAACTTTTGAACTATTTCACATATTATCTTGTGATGTCATTATGCTTGTGTGGTCCTTTCGAGTTGCGTACTATTATAGGCTTTTAAGGGGCTCACTTATTTTCCCTTCCGCATGGCAGAACCTTCATGCAGTGCAATTGACTCTCTGTAGAGTCACACACTTGTTCTCACCAAAGTCACTATACATCACTCTCTACGTAATTGCAGCCAAGGCATATCATTAGCACCCACAGTATCGGCAATTGGGTTGTATTACTAGATGGGACTTCTACACCAAATGGTGTGAGGTCTAATTGGGACTTCATATTGGGGAGATCCGCTGAATGTTGGCGGGTCCAATACTGTCAACATTTCTGGCACTAGAAGGAGGCCCAGATGACAAGTTGAGCCCATGAAGAATGTTTGAACTTTCCATACTCATTAATGGCTTCCTCCCATATCTTAGCCTTGGCATGTTTTTCTAAAACCTTAAAACTAAAAGTGTCGGTGGAAATAATTAATGACTTGTCAAATCTTAAATTCAGTGGTATGGGTGATAAACCCTTCTTTGAGCACAACGCTTGTTTTCTTGAATTTTTCACGAAACACAATATTCATTGCGAGGAAGATTCTTGTAGGTTGTTCACTCTTACATTCAAAGGGCACGTAAGGCAATGATGTTACACATTGCCTGTCACTTCCATACACTCTTTCAAACATCTTTTCATAGAATTTTACCGTGTGTTTGATAGGTATAATTACAAATATGTGTTCAAGAAAAATATGTGATTGCGAAAATTACCTGATGATTTCCACGATCATTTCATTCATTTTTGTATTGAATTTTCTAAAGATGATGTTGATTTGCCTTTAATGAAAGAGATATTTGAATTTCTTGTTCACATTTCGATGAATCGCATGAATATGAATCTTTCTAATTCCTCCCAACATACCTCATTATTAGAGCTTCTAAATTTGTGATGGATGAGGTTGATGTACCAAGTAACTCTCTGTCTCCATCTAATCAAACAACTCTAGTTCTGTAGGTTGAGGTGAGACAACTTGAGAATTCATCTGTTGATTTAACACCATCTTCTCTCACCCCACATACTCATAATTTTAGTGCAAGTTTGGACTGTGAATCTAATGTTTACAATGAATTTTTATCTCCTCATCCTCCATCCTTTGGTTCCTTTGATCCTCTAGATTGTGAGTTATTGTGTTCACCCATTTCCAATGTTTCTTTGGATGTTCATGAGCATCAAGTTCAGGATGGAATTGGTGTTGCGCAGAAAACTTGTGATATCATTTACAATGACTATGTGTGGGATTCCACATCTGAACAAGAATATATGATGAAGGATGATTTTTCTCCTTATGCACCTCTCCCCCATTTTCCTGACATTTTTTGTGATTCTGTCACTCCTATTAAATCTTGCGAAAATTTAGTTTCTGGTGATATTATTACTTTCGATCATTTTCAAAACTCGTGGAATGTTATTTTTTCATCCGAATGCAAAGAGAAAAAATCTTCTTTTATAAATCTCCCAAACCTATCATCTCATCATTGTGAAGAATTAGAGGGTGAAATTTCTTATTTTCCATCTTCCCCTCTTTATGATTCATCAAATCATGAGGATGCCTCTGTTTTTTATCTTTAACTTTCTCATCGTGGTTGTCATGATCTTTTCACGCATTTATCAGATCACAATTCTGATTTTTCCGTTGTTGATTTTTCTAAGCCACTGGTCTTCGATGATCTATCTTCTGATGATTTGGAACTTCAACAAGCTGTCAAGGCACTTCAGCCCGAGCGGATTTTATGTTAGATTCTCGCAGTCTTGAGATTAGTTCCAATTCTGATCAGAACATTGATGTATCTCTCAAGGCTCCTCATCACTCTACCGCACACATTGAAAATCAATCTTTCTCATAATTTCGCATCCTCCATTTGCATTATATGATCCTATCGCTCAGTCATTGGAGAAGTCATACTTTGCAAGCATGTTGCAAAATGAAAGTTTTCTCCTTTCTTTATGTTCGCCCATTTTCACAGTTCAAAAGTTTTTTGTTTCTTATCATCAAGTCGCAGTGTGTCTAAACATCATAATGCATCAACAAATTGCCTAGCATGTGAATTTCTTTCATACTTTTTTGCATGCATTTTCAAATTTCGAATGTTTGGATATACATTGTCTTCTCTTTATTTTTTATGTTTACTATTGAATACATTTTTTGACATGCATTCCCTCGCTTACATAGGCCATCCAATGCACCAATGGCTACATTGGAAATATCATTTTACATAGGTTTGGCCTATTCTCTGTTAGTTTCGGAGTAGTAGTTTCTTTCTGTCATGTCCCTTCCTAAATTAATTTGGAACAAGATTAATTATTATATTATGGGGCCAATTTTGGAGATAGTAGGTCCCATTCAATCTTATTAGGATATTATACTTAGGAAAAGCTATTTTTTTGTGGTTAAGATACACATTGGGGGCACCCACATTAAGGAAATATTCACTCCCTAGTTTGATTTGCATGGAGGCGGTTAAGTTTTGTGTGGAGATGTGTAAATGAGGGCCCATGATGGAGGTAGAATTGGAGGGAAAAATTCTCCACAAAATCTATATAAGGAAGGAAGATCTCCTCATTTCATTCATATTTTGGCATATCGATTTATCTCTGGTTGCCCGAGCTACTTAACCGATTCACTTGTTGTTCAGCACGTGTTAATCAAGTGAAGAGCTCACCCTTTCTTTGGGGGACTTCGAGTGAGTATCTCATTGTGATTTCCAATAGTTGCATTCATCTTCAAGTGGTGCGTATCACTGGAGGACACAATGAAGAGGAGGTCGAGTTTCCTTGTGGTGTCTTGCAGTGGAGTTTGGTTGAGATATTTTCCGAAGAGGAGGCATAGGAGGTTTTTTGTCATTTTTGAGAGTTTGGGAGTTGGAGGAGTGTGCTTCTTTGCAAGGTGACTTTCGCACTAACTGGTCCAGCGCAAAGGCAACACTTGGTGCTCATGTGGCCTGGGTAGAATATCAATCTTTGATGCTGAACTTTTTCGTGGAGGTTAAGGGAAATATTTGGAGAGGAGATTGCTTCATTTCCGGAGCTTGGAGGAGGTTTCCATTGGTGTTTCTTGCAGGTCATATTTCTTGAGCAGTTTGGAGGGTGTAGGGCATATCGGTGGCTGAATTTGAGAGGTTGGATGCAGGCCAAACCCTTTCAGGATTATTGTGGGTTTTTTCCAAGGATATTGGGGCTAAAGTTTTGGGATTTTCTAAGCACCGGAGACAGGGTTTCTTGCAGTTCCTTTCCAGCCATCAATGTAGTTTCTGGGGGATAGCGCAGAGCATTAGAGGAGTAGTCATTTTCCGTATTTGAAATTATTGTTTATCACCTAGTTTCTGTCAAGCTTTCCCTCAAGGCAAGCCTAGGTTCATTTCTCCATACTATTATACTTTCTCCATTTCATTAATAAAATGGCTCAATTGGTTCTCAATTATGGAGTTCATTGATCATTTGTTGACTTTTTTACTTTTTCTATGTTATAAACCAATTTTTCTTTGCATATCATTGTTTATATAAGTTTGGAAAATTACAATGGTATGAGAGCTTAGATTTTGGCTTAGCCATGGGAAAAATTTCCTATGAGTGAGGAGGACCGACAGAATATTACTTATAGTTGGCAGAGGTACTGGAGCAGGGAAAGGGAGTTGGAGATTACTCCAGAAATGGACAATCGTGGGAAGAATGTGGTAGCAGAAGATATGGGTGAGCCCAAGAGTAGGGAAACGATGGATTTCAACAGTCTCTTGAAGGCTTTGAGTGATTTGGTGAAAGGGCAAAAGGAGATGTTGGACGAGATCAAGATGTAGAACCAGGAGTGGATAACTCACCAAGAGTTTATAGTTGGAGAGACTTCAAGGGCCTCTAAACAGTTCGATCTCCTTTCACCTACTACACAGTAGCCATCCTCGAGTGAGCCGACTTAGGCTACTTTACCTTCTTTATACCCTTGGTACATGGTGAAACTAGTGGAGGAGAGGACCCATCATTGATGGGGGGGCATTTCCGGGAGTGGAAGTCCATGGGGGCCAACTTCAGATAGGCTCTAACGTTTAGAGACTTTTGCAAGCTCAAACAGAATGAAAAGGGGAAGGACTATGGCACACTGAACTATGATTTGCATCACTCTATTGGGTAAATGTATTTTCCTACCTATGATGGAACTACCAAGTGCACAACACGTGCTTGGGTAGAGAAGTTGGACACATACTTCCAGTTGAATCAGATGACAGAGGTAAACGCCATCAAGATGGCCATGTTGCACCTAGAGGGGGAGGCACACGATTGGTGGTTTCATGGTTTGTCCACTCTGGGGCATGCCAGCATGACCTCCTATGAGGACTTCATGTGAAGAGTAGTGGAGCACTTTGATCGAAGGGATCGAGAGGCTCACTTCAGGGAGTTGACCCAGCTTAGATAGATAGGGAATCCAGAGGATTATATCTTGGATTTCTTTAGGGTCTCAATCATGGCACCTAATTTTTTAGATGCAAGGAGAGTATACACATTTATGGAGGGGTTGACAGAGCCATTGCGGGGACTGGGGTTATCCCCAAGACCCAAGCTCCATTTCCTTCATGCACTCCCTACCCTCAAAAGGGAAGTAACACTAGAATTCCCATGGTGCAAAGAGTAGCCCAAGGGTTGCTCAGTTGGATGAAGAGACCAGGAGAAACTTCAGGAAGAGGAAGTTGTGTTTTACATGTCGAGAGACTTGGGCACCAAGCCATCGGTGCACAACGGGTAAGGCCTGTTACATCAAGGTCTTCTTAGATAGTGATCAGGATGATGATGTGGATTTTGAGTTTTGTGGAGGAGACAACGAGGATCTAGTAGGGAGGGACCACCACCACCACAGGGAGGAGCATCTTTCGCACCAACCAGGGGAGTCCTAGCTTCTTTGTGTGGGATTCCCAAATTTTTTACCATGAGGATCAGAGCCACGGTGCAAGGGTAGAGTGTTTTAGTTTTAGTAGACAGTGGGGCCACCCACAATTTTATTGATGCTCAAATGGTCTAAAGGAGGTGCATCGTCACTACATAGTTTGATGGGTTTTTAGTCTTAATACCATGAGACAGGACTATGTAGTGCACTCGATATGTTCCCTCTCTAACAGTGACTATGGGGAACTATTCGATGACAAAACACTTTTTTGTGGTGGATGCACCAGACACCAATGTGGTGTTGGGTGTCAAATGGTTGTATTTCGGAGTTTGGGCGTTGGGTGTACAATGTGATGGAGTTTTCTAGACTTGATGGCAAGTCAATGGTTCTTCGGGGCATGCATTCGTACCCCCCTCAGATAGTTTCAGCCCATAGGATGGAGGCCAATTTGAGGCATGGAGACATAGAATGGGCAGTAAAGATGAGGATTCCATAGGCTAGAGGAGAGACCATGCCACCACATCCAGACATACAGACAATACTAGACAGAGATCTAGTAGCCTTTGGAGATATACCATTGGGACAACCACCTAATAGGGGGTTCGAGCACACTATAGAGTTGGAGCCTAGTGTGCAGGAAATCATGACTACACCCTATAGGCGTCCCAAGACCTATAAGGATGAGATCGAGAGGGCCATCAGGGATTTATTGGCTTTGGATCACATCAGACCGAGTTCCAGTTTGTTTGCTTCTTCGGTTGTGTACGTGAAGAAGAAGGATGAGCCTCTCCACATGTATATTGACTACAGGGCCCTCAATAAGAAGGCATTGAAGAACATGTATCCCATTCAACACATTGATGAGTTGTTGGACGAGCTTAGAGGATCCAAGTACTTCTCCAAGATAGATTTGTGGTCGGGGTATCATCAGATTCGGGTGAGGGAGAAGGACATCCCGAAGACAAATTTTATATGTCATTATGGGCATTTTAAGTCCCTGGTCATGCCTTTTGGGTTGACCAATGCACTGGCTACTTTTCAGTTGTGCATGAATCATGTGTTTAGAGGCTAATTGAGGACATTTGTACTAGTATTCTTTGACGACATCTTGATCTACAACAGGACATGGGAGGATCACATGCAACACTTAGAGACAGTCTTGCATATATTGGAGGAGCAACAGTTCTATGCCAAGATGTCTAAGTGTGAGTTTGGGCTGACATAGATGCTTTACTTGGGACACATCATAGGTGCATATGGGGTCAAAGTGCATGAGGAGAAGATTCTGGCCCTTCAGGATTGGCCAAAGCCTTGAGATGTGATAGCGTTGAGAGGATTTTTGGGCATCTGTACGTATTACGAGAAGTTCGTGAAGGGCTTCTCACGGTTGGCAGCACCCCTTACTGATCTGACTAAGAAGGAGGATTTTGCGTGGAAAGAGGGAGATTAGGCAGTGTTTTATCACCTCAAGGAGGTGATGAGTTTTTTTCTGGTATTGGCACTTCTGGATTTTACTCAGCCTTTCACATTAGAGTGTGATGCATTAGGTGTGAGGATCGGGACAATCTTGTCCCATGGAGGGCACCCCATTTCTTTTGAATCGGAAGCTCCTACCACATGAGATGTCGTATTCCATTTACAATAAGGAGAAGTTGGCCCTAAACATGCATTGGCCAAGTTTAGGCAGTGCTTGGTGGGGAACCGATTTCAGGTGAAGACAAATCACAACAATCTTCGCCATTTCATGGTGTAGCAGGGACTCAATGATAGAAAATTGAGGTCGGTCAGCAAGGTGCAGGCTTATTATTTTGATATTATGTGTGGGGGAATCATAATGTGGTGGAAGATGCACTATCCAAGAGACTAGCAGGGCTTTCACTCATGAGCATTTTTCATGATTGGAAGGCTTAGTTATTAGTAGAGTACTCCAAGCATCGTCGGGCATGGGAGATCTTGGAGGGAATCTATGCAGATGAGTGCTACAGGGTGATGGATGAGGCTATTTATTATAAAGGGTGCATGTTTTTGGTTTCAGGATCCCAGTTGAGGGAGCACGTCCTTCGAGTAGCTCATGATTCTCCTTTGTCTGGGCACCAGGGGTTTAGGAAGACTTATATGGCAGTGATAGAGCGCTTCACTTAGAAGGGCCTCAAAGGAGACATGTTGAGGCATGTGCAGGATTGTGAAGCTTTCCAGAGGAACAAAGGAGATTGAGCCATCCAACAAGATTGTTGCATCCTCTTCCCATCCCTAAGGGGAAATGGGAGAGTATATCTATGGATTTCATCACTAGACTTCCCTTGGTGAAAGGGAAGGATTGTATTTTTGTGGTGATCGACCGAGTGAACAAGTTTGCACACTTATTTTCCATTTCGACACGATATTCGGCCTCACATGTGGCAAAGTTGTTCTTCAGGGAGGTATTTCATCTGCACGGACTCCCTAAGACTATAGTCAGTGACCAAGATAGCCGATTCATGGGAGGATTTTGGCATAATATTTTCAGGCTAGTCAACACCGAGCTCACCCTTAGCACCAGCTATCATCCAAAAACTAATGGCTAGGCAGAGAGGGTGAACCATTAGTTAGAGGGATACCTCAGGAACTATGTGACAAGCCAACATAGGGCTTGGATTCAATGGTTGCATCTAGGA
Source organism: Pinus taeda (assembly GCA_000404065.3). Lineage (NCBI taxonomy): Eukaryota > Viridiplantae > Streptophyta > Pinopsida > Pinales > Pinaceae > Pinus > Pinus taeda. The sequence continues at coordinate 14,395 of APFE030585237.1, read as the reverse complement.
GAGTATTGTTACAAAAATACCCATCACATGTCCATTGCTATGACTCCTTTTTGTTCTTTATATGGTTATGATAATTTGTCTTTTGTTGACATTGTTTTTGGAGACAACAGTGCCCCAAAGGCCAAGGATTATATCCTAGAGAGCCAAGATATCCTCAAGGCTCCTAAGGATAACTTACAAACAACCCAAAACCAATAGAAGGTGTATGTTGACCAGCATCGAGTAGAGAGGCATTTCTAGGAGGGGGATCAAGGAGGGGGACTTGTTCTACCTTCTATTGTAGCCTTACCGTCAGTCCATGTTGAAGCAGAAGGGGGGCGAGAAGTTGCAACCGAGATTATTTCAGCCTTACAGGGTGATCAAGAGCATTAGAGAGGTGGCTTACGAGTTGGAGCTACCACCAGGGAGAAGGATCCATAACATTTTTCATGTGTCGTGCCTCAAGAGGGTGTTGGGGAAACAGGTTACAACAATTTTGGAGTTGCCTCCAGTTGATGATGAGGGGAATCTGATTTTAGATCCATATGCCACCTTGGAGACCATGGAGAGGAAGCTTAGAAGTAGGTTCATTAGAGAGTATTTGGTGCATTGGAAGAGTTTACTAGATGAGGATCCCACTTGGGAAGGAGGGCACATACTTGAGCATCCAACATTGAAGTTGCTTGGGGACAAGTAGCATTTGGGAGGGGAGGACTATCATGTCCCTTCCTAAACTAATTTGGAACAAGATTAATTATTATATTATGGGGCCAATTTTGGATATAGTGGGTCCCATTCAATTTTACTATGCGATTAGACTTAGGATTTTTTTTTTTTTTTGGTTAAGCTACACATGGGGGCCACCCATACTAGGGAAATACACACTCCCTAGTTCAATTTGCATGGATGTGGTTAATTTTTGCATGGATATGGTTAAGTGAGGGCCCATGATGGAAGTAGAATTGGAGGGAAAAGTGCTCCATGAAATCTATATAAGGAAGGCAACTCTCCTCATTTCATTCATCTTTTGGCATATCAATTTCTCTTTGGTTGCTCAAGCTACTTGGCCGAGTCACTTGTCGTTCAACACGATTTATTCAAGCGAAAAGCTCATCCTTTCTTCGAGGAACTTCACGTAACACCCTAGAAGGTTTTACTTCATTCTTCATGAGGAGGATCTCATTGTGATTTCTAGCAGTTGCATTCATCTCTAGGTGGTGCTCATTACCGGAGGATGCAGTAAAGAGGAGGTCAAGTTTACTTGTGAGGTCTTACAGTGGATTTTGGTTGAGATATTTTAGAGAGGAGTCATAGGATATTTGTTGTCATTTTGGAGAGTTTGGGATTTGGACGAGTGTGCTTCTTTGCAGGGTTACTTTCACACTTACTAGTCCAGCGCAAAGGCAACACTTGGTGCTCATGTGGCCTGGGTAGAATATCAATCTTTGAGGTTGAACTTTACCAGGGACGTTAAGGGAAACATTTGGAGAGGAGATTGCTTCATTTCTGGATCTTGGAGGAGGTTTTCGTTGGTGTTCCTTGCATATCATATTTCTTGAGCAGTTTGGAGGGCATACGGCATATCGGAGGCTGAATTTGGGAGGTTGGATTCAAGCCAAACCCTTTCTAGATTATTGTGGGTTATTGCCAAGGAGATTGGGGTTAAATTTTTGGGATTTTCTGAGCACCGGAGATGAGGTTTCTTGCAATTTGTTTCGAGCCAACAGTGCAGTTTTTGGGGGATAACGCAAAGCATTAGAGGAGCAGTCATTTTCCATATTTGAGATTATTGTTCATCACCTCGGTTCTATCAAGATTTCCCTTGAGGCAAGCATAGGTGAATTTATCCATACTATTGTACTTGCTGCATTTCATTAATAAAATGGCTCAGTTGGTTCTCATTTCTCGAGTTTATTGAGAATTTGTTGAATATTTTTTATAAATCAAATTTTCTTTGCATATCACTATTTATATAAGTTTAGAACATTACACACTCTTTATTTGTTTTGTTTTTCTTTGATTTACCTTCTGCCTTTCTCATTTTTTGTCTTTACGTTTATTTTTAGTTGTAGAATAGCTTTTGCATGAGACCGTGTTTGGTTTCTGAAGCAAGCATGGTGAAGTCCGCAAGGAATGTGTGCTACTATCAACGCTTGGTTATCTATTTATTCCCTCTCTTTGTGTGAGTCTTTCATTCTTTTATTTGACGATACTTTGATGGAAAATACATCCTTTTCGAAGAGAACCATAGTGGAATCACAATGCTTGAACCTATAACCAGTACTACCTACTCTAATTGGTCTTTTATTTTCGGTTAATCCTTGTCGTCTAAGTCGTTTAGAATAAGGAGGGGAGGAAAACCTTAACCATTGTGTCAGAGGTATATATAAATATCCTTCTCTGAAGGCACAACCTCTTCTTCTCTCAATAATTCGGGATCCCTCTTCCACCTCGTTAAATCAATAAGTGCCTATGCACAGTTCTATGAAAAAAATTAAAAAAAAATTGAATGAAAAAATAACATAAAGGCAAAAGAAGAGAAGGGCTTCAGGCAAAGAGACGTGAAGAAAGAAACTATGTCAAATTATTGTCTAGGCTCACTCGCAGCGGAGCAATGTTTGTGTTCCTAAAGTGACTCCGCCAGGGTACTATCTAGGTTTGTTGGTAGTGGAGCAACACCAGAGATTAAAACTAAAACCCTGGAATTTCTTTCCACTTGTGTATCTATATACTCGTCATCCCCAATCGAATCAACTTATTCTGACTTGGCTTGGTTAAGTGTGTCATTGACGAAGAGAATGCTAGGGGCTATATTTTTAACGCAAGCTAAGTAAAGAAGCTATGGTAATCGATGAACTGAACAATACTTCATGAAGAGTTAGACCTGTTTTGCATGATAAGATCCATACAGAGAGTTGGAATTCTACCAATGTGTCACCAAGTGTTGTAGTGGCTACAACCACCCTCCAAAATTTTTCCTATGCTTTGATTTTGGAGCCTTCCTTTATATTTACATGAGCTTATCTTTGACTGTCGTCAAGTATTCATGATCTGATTAAGACTTATTATTTTTATATGTGCTTTTGATTTCTTATTATCATACTTAACTGATCTTTTGAGTCACAAGTAACCTTATCACTTGATCTTGCAACAGTTCTGGGCTTACCTCCAAAAACTGCACAATCCATGAGGTCAAGCTAGTCTTAATGAAGGAAATTATGCAATCCTGACAAGAAGCTCAGCCTTGAGCTGGAGAACTACACAGTCATGGATGGCAGCCAAGCAGTAAGCTCAGAAACTGTACAATCCACTCCTTGAGCTGAGAAACTGTGAAATCCACTGAGCCAGGAAGTTTCCCAGTTTCCCATAATTGCACAATCTTCCTTGGCACTGTCCATGGAAAGTTTCCTAAAAAAGCAATTGCTACAAAATAGGGATTCATCATTAGGCATGCGCATCATAAACCACATTTGCCAAAACTATTTAGTAGATGCCTCTACAACTCATTTGTACATTAGATCTTGGAGCCCTAGTATTCCCGAGGAGATCAAGAAACCTTTGGTGGATTTTTCGTCGCTTTTCCGGGTGAGTTTTGTTTTTGTCGTCTTTGCCACTTTTGTGTCGCTTTTTGTCATTTTGCTTCAATGAGTTTTGTTTTGTTGCTTTCTCTTCATGGTTGCTGGTGTTTTGACTTTGTAGCTTGTAGAAGTGGTGTTTTAGTTTGTTGTTTTCCTTTCATAAGTGTTGCATCAATTTTCTTTTCTTTTTTTACATTAGCGATCGTTGTTTCGATGGCTCTCCTCACATATTTGTTTTTCCTTCCGTTTGTTGAGTTTTTGCACCTGATTCACATTGATATATCCATACCTAGTCAAATATATGTTTTAAATTTCATTATCTTTCATATCTACTTGTTTCCCACACTTTCACCAGGCAGATCTGCACTTTCCCTTGGTCAGGTTTCACCTTGCCCAGCTGGGCATTGCGTAATTCATAAGCTCAAACTAAGGCTTGGCCTCTGAGACTGCGCAATGTGCAGTACAGGTTGGCTCAACTGCACATTATGCAGTTCTAGGGCCAAGTCTACCACCTTGGCCACTAAGACAGTACAATGCACAGTCACTTCTCAGGCTAGACTGCACATTACGTAGTCTCAAGCCTCAGGTTGCACCTTGGCTGCTGAGACTATGCAATGCAAAGTTCCCACAACCAGTCTCCCTCACTTGTTAAAAAAAAATTGCAATCTTTCTCACTAGTTCATCAGTTTGCTTCCTGATCTTGCTTTAAAGGTAGATTTGCAAAAGCTAAATGTTTCTTGCCATGAGTGTATTTTATGTCCCACAGGTACCACAGTTGTTGAACACTTCTCTCCAGAATTCATTGTTACCACGAAACCCAAGAGAAATGCTTCAAAAGATATCAATAAAAGTAGTACTGGGGAAGTAGTCAAGTAAACGCCAGTAAATTTGCCGGTATACTCAAACACTCAAATGTATGTAGAAAAGGAATCAGATCTTACATGGAAAAAAGTGAACAAATATTTTATAGAAAAGGACTTTGCAGCAGATCTATAGGACCGACAAGTACACATTAATGTCCAGATATCAAGGCTACACATGGTTTCATGCAGATATCCATTCTCCCTATGTGCATATGTCATTAGCTGGATTGTCTCACATATTGATGTGAACACCATGACTTTGAGCAATACCAGCGGATGGAGGTTTGCTACTTTTGGGTAGTCGATTACCAACGTATGTAGCATTTTCATGAGCCAGAAACATGCATGGATTCATAGTTCTATGCCACCAATAGCTATTTGGGCATGAAAGATGTTGTTAAGAGCTAGGTGAAGGAGCCATCAAAGTTTCGACAGACACCCACAAACACATATAAGACAAGGTCTATCAGGATGGCCTATTAGTTGTTGATCATATTGGCTTGTAGAATCTATAGTCAGCAAAGCATCGAGACCTTGCCATGCACATCCACTTCAAGATGCTCTCAAATTGCATCCATCATGGAGTTATGCAGAAGCAAACTAACCACTTCCTAATTCCACTATACAAGATGATCTTTGAGGAAGAACCACCTTGCATGTCAACTGGGGAAATGGAGGTAATATCAGATATCATAAATTGGTTTGCCTCCCCGAATGGAACCTTCCTTAGAGAGTTTGGTGGAGTGAAGCCGACACATATTTGGCCAAGGTATTCCATCGACAAACTTCTCATGTAGGAAGTATCATATCATCTCGCCATAGGGTTGTCAGCAACTTTACACAGCAAGAAGAAAGAACCTTGGCCAAATTTTCCTATGAAAATTGGATTCTACGAGATAAAGAACCTAAAAGTCACAGTTACTAAAGGAAAGGCGATAGAGAAGTTGGCATTCGGTACTCGAGACTTTAATCTATATGATTCTTGTGGCATTTTCAAAGAACATTGTGTGAGAGTTTACTTTCATTTGCTAAATGGGCATTTCATTGGCAGGAGGAGGATCCATGGAATAATTGATATAATTCCTCCAAGACCCGCGATTCGATCAGTTTTGCAGGAACTTCACAGGTGACTCCATAGAAGGAAGCTACTCCAAAAGAAACACCAGCATAATTGAGAAACCCCGCATAAGATAAGGGAAAGAGAAAGGTTGCTTATAGTCCAAGGGGAGAACAAAGCTTCAAGATGAAAGCGGTTCTAGCTATAATGAAAGCGACTTTAACAGAAGAAGCAAAGAGGAAATAGAGGATGGAGAGAGTAGTACGAAGGAAGAGGGAAGAACATAGGATACTGGAGGAAGAAAAGAATAAGCAAGAACAAGAAGAGAAGCAAAAGAAGGAAGAAGAAGAAAGGCAGAGCTAAATATTAGAAGAAACAACATGGACACAAGTTGAATGGAAAGAACAGAATTGGAAACCAGTAGAGGGGGGCAGCAGATAGATGCAGGATCAAGAGCTTGCTCAACAGATTGAAGAATTGATAGATATCTATGACATGGAGGTGGAACCAGAGCTACAAAATCAAGATATCGACCTGATGCCTAGCATGCAACATGTCACTATTCAGTCTCCACCACCTCCAGCAGTAGAGTCAGTTCCTAGAGAGGAAGGGGAAGTTGTTCCTCTTGATGATGATCCAGTTATGGACACGTACAATTTTTTGTATGATGAACTTCAAAAGAATATTGTACAAGCATGTAAGAACCATTTTCTGGATAATCTCGCATCTCCTGCATTTATTAGAGAAATGGTAATTGTGGCAGACTCCAGGAGAAATTCTCAAGTCATTTCTTCAGCCAACTTGGCCTTCGCAGGTGCAGTAAAGTTGAACACTTACTATTTGATGGCCAGGAATAAGCAATTGGAAAAGAACTTGCAGGATGATAGGAAAGAGGTTGAACAGCTCCGTGCAGCAGCTCAGAACGCAACTTCTGCACATGTCCATCTCGAGAAAATGACGGAAGTGATACTTAGCGAAGTATCGAAAATTGGAGACATTATAGGAATTTTGAGGTCTAAAATGGGCCTCCTAAGGGAATTATAAAATAATAATGGAAATAATTAAATAAGATTAGATTACATCATCAAATATTAGAGGGAAAAAAGAAAAAACTACATTTTCAACTCGTATTTTCAACTTATCTCCCTATCGATTTACTCAAATTTTGTGTGGGAACACTCGTTGGATGCATAATTTTATTCCTCATCCAAGGAGTACACATTTTGCATACTTTAAATGGACCCTGCTACATGAAAAATGAGAAATACGTGAAAAAAGTGATTGCAATCACGTTTTTTTCATGTATTTCTCATTTTTCATGTACTAAGGTCCATCAAACATATGCAACATGGGTACTCCTTGGATGAGGAATTAAATTTTGCATCTAATGAGTATTCCTGCTTGATATTTGAGTAAAATATTAGGGAGATAAGTTGAAAAAGTAGTTTTATTATTTTATTTTTTATTTTTTATCATATTACTTTTTTACTCCAAAAATGGTGAATCATCCCCCATGGTTAACATCATCATCTTGAATCCTATTGGCTCTTATAAAGTTTATTTTGGTTGTACATTTTTCTTAGGAGTTCCATTTTAGACCTACAAAATTTCTCTAATGGACCATGCAGGATCTCTATGAGGAGCTTGTTACTATGCATAAGGCAGTTGCCCACCTGCATGGCTTGCAATAGCAGTGTAAGGAATTTTTCAAAACTCTCAAAAATGTGCAAGCTACAATTGTTGTCGTGCATGAATGGACAATGTGATACAAAGGGGCACCACTTGATTTGGGTAAGAAAATGATGCCACAGATAGAGTTGAAGAAATAAAGAGTGCGGATGTTGAGCCAAAACAACAAATAACTCGCCTCATTCATTGGTAACATTTAGGCCTCGTATGCACAGTTATACAACAATCAAGATTTCTTGTTGAACACTTGTTGTTGTATTAATTCATCATTGTTAACTTGTGAAATATTTCACATATTATCTTGTGATGCCATTATGATCGTGTGTTCCTTCCAAGTTGTGTACTATTACAAGCTTTTAAGGGGCTCACTTATTTTCCCTTCCGCATGGCAGAACCTTCATGCATTGTAATTGACTCTCTGTAGGGTCACACACTTGTTCTCACCAAAGTCACTATACATCACTCTATGTGTGATTGTAGCAAAGGCATATCATTAGCACCCGCCGCATCGACAACCAGGCCGTAGTACTAGATGGGGCTACTACACCAAACGGTGTGAGGTTTAATTGGGACTTCATATCGGGGAGATCCCCTGAATGTTGGCTGGTCCAACACTGTCAACATTTCTAGTGTTAGAAGGAGAGCCAAATGAAAAGTTGAGCCCATGAAGTCTATTTTAGCTTTCCAGACTCATTAATGGCTTCCTCCCATATCTTAGCCCCAACATGTTTTTCTAAAACCTCAAAACTAAAAGTGCCTATGGAAATCATTAATGACTTGTCAAATCTTAAATTCAATGGCGAGGGTGATACAACCTTATTTGATCACATCACTAATTTGCTTGAATTTTGAACAAGGCACAATATTCATTGCGAGGAAGCTGCTTGTAGGTTGTTCATTATCACGTTCGAAGGGCACGAAAGGGAACGGTGTCACACATTTCCTGTCGCTTCCATACACTCTTTCAAACATCTTTCCACAAAAAATTATCGTGCAATTCATAGATATGATTAGAAATCTGCGCTCAATAAAATTATGCGATTGTGAAAAGCACCTGATGAATCTCTTTATGATTTCCATGATCGTTTCATTCATTTTTGTTTTGAATTTTATGAAGATGATGTTGATTAGAATTTAATGAAAGAGAAATTTGAATTTATTATTCACATTTCGATGAATTCACATAAATATGAATCTTTCAAAAGCCTCCTAACATACCTCAGTATTAGAGCTTCTAAAACCATGATGGACGAGGTTGTTGCGCCAAGTAACTCTCTGAATCCATCTAATCAAACAATTCTAGTTACAGAGATTGATGAACTTAGGAATTCATCCACTGATTTACCACCATCTTCTCTCACTCCACATACTCAGAATTCCAATGCAAGTTTGGAATGTGAATCTGATGTTTGCAATGAAGTGTTATCTCCTCATCCTCCATCATTTGGTTCCTTTGGTCCTTCGAATTATGAGTTGTTGTGTTCACCTATTTCCAATGTTTCTTTGGATGTTCATGAGGATCAAGTTTAGGATGGAGTTGGTGTTGTGTAGAAAAATTGCAATATCATTTACAATGAATATGTGTGGGATTCCACATATAAATAGGAATCTGCGATGAAGGATGATTTTTTTCCTTCCGCACCTCTCCACCATTATCCTTACATTTTCCGCGATTCTTTCACTCTTGTTAAATCTTGCAAAAAATTATTTTCTGATGATATTATTACTTCCAATCATTTTTAGACTCATGGAATGTCATTTTTTCATCAGAATGAGGAGAGAAAAAATATTCTCTTTTAAATATCCCCAATCTATCATCTCATCATTGTGAAGAATTAGAGGGTGAAATTTTTTGTTTTCCATCTTCCCCTCTTTATTATTCGTCAGATCATGAGGATGCCTTTATTTGTTATCTTGAACTTTTTGATTTTGGTTGTCATGATATTTTCACTCATTCATTTGATCACGATTCCAATTTTTCCACTGTTAATTTTTCTAAGCCACTGGTCTTAGATGATCTATCTTCTGATGATTTGGAACTTCCGCAAGCTATCTAGGCACTTCATCCCAAGCTGATGGTTATGTCAGGTTCTCGATGTCTTGAGATCAGTTCCACTTTTGATCAGAACAATGATGTATCTATCAAGGCTCCTCATCACTTTGTCGCACACATTGAAAATCAATCTCTCTCAAAATTTTCTCATCCTCCATTTCCATTACACAATCCTATCACTCAGTCATTATAGGAGTCAAACCTAGAAAGCACAGTTGCGAAACGAAATTTTTCTTCTTTCTTTATCTTCGCCCATTTCTGTAGCTCGAAATTTTTTTGTTGCATTAATGAGGCGAATCAATAGGTAAACTATATGGGTCACAATGCCACTGTCCAACTTATTAAATTATCTTTTCTCACATTTATTTACAGATTTTATTATATTTTTCTTAGTGAGAAGAGTAAAGTGAGTTACTATGTCTTATGGCCTAATGTGAGTTAAATGCAGGAAATTGGAGCAGTTTTGAGTTGACTTGAGTGCAAGGACTCGGAGTAGACAAGCAAGAGATATTATAGGAAGTGGTCTACCTCCTTAACTCCTTAGATCATTCAAAGATTCTCCCACTCTATCTCATCAGCTCAGTGTCACTGGCAGCGAAGCAAGCCGAGTTCATTGGCAGCAAAGGTAGTGTCAGTCAAGGAAAAGTTATTCTCGAGTTAGGGAGCCAAGTATCCCTATTTTCTAGGGACCTGTTAGTAGCTCCAATTTTATATAAATAAGAAAGCTAAGGGACTCATTAGGATTCGAAGTTTTATTGTAAACAAGAGGCCATTCAGTTGAAGCACATTTGACTATTATTCTTATGATGTATTTGACATTTTTTATGATAATGAGAAATTCTGTTTTGATCTAGCACTGAGTTGCCTTAGAGGGATGAATCTCTTGGGTTAGGGCCCAACCCTAGCAGCAAAAGTTCCTCTCCTTTGTATATGTATTCTTATCTTAGAATGTTGATTTACTGCTGAAGTTTATTTCTATTTATGTTTAGCTTAGAATGTTGATTAAGTTATTGCTTATCCATGCTTTCATTAGCTTAAAGAGTAGAATAGTGTTGCAGTCTAGTGAAGGAAAATATACCAGAAAAGCTTTTGACAGTGACCCCTATCCCATCTCCCTTATCGGATCATGATTAGGGGACCCCACTCTCACAGCCAAAAAATAGAGTTTGCCCTTTATTCATTGCCTAGGTTAAGATTCATTCTTAACTAGATATTTTTTTATGATTCCTTGGAAATATTTGTAGTTGTTAGTTTGCATCTTAAGATTGTTGTAACTTAGAAGGTAGTCTATTCCACAGATCTAGTTTTTATCAATAGTTAGATCAGACTTTCTAAATTCATCTCATCTTTTCCCTGTTGACATGTAATAATTTGTAAATGAAAAGAGAGACATTTTTTATTGCAGGGATTATTGATCTGCAGGAAGGGACACCTCCAACCAACTCCACCTAGGTTTCCCCCACCTTTTGTTGATGCATACCTGCCATATCCCAAACCTTTGTTTTCCACCCACCGTGAGCAAGTTGTCTTAGGAAAATCTAGCCTTCTTGAAGTGTTGGGCTTGTCCTTAGGTGATGTTCACCTCCCCTACACCTTACACAGTTGTGATGCACCTATCCAACACTTCATCTCACCATTGTTGTCCTTCAAAATCTCTCAGCCAACTTCCTATAGTAGTATAGGACATCTTGTAGCGGTTTAGAACATCTTGTAGCAGTTTCCTGTAGAAAACTTGTAGTTGACTGTTTTGAACCTGTTTCAACCTGAAATGGTAGTATAGCCTAGTGTAGGAGTATGTTAACCCCTTAGCTTGGACTCCATAACCAGAAGTGCCACCTGGACCAGCCTTTTCATTCCTTTCCCTCCTGCAAGATTAGATAGCATTAGCTTTTATATTTATGAATTTAGAAATTATGAATTTTATCTATTCTACAAGTGTGAATGAGATAATTAATGCATGCATGTTTGGATTTTTAAATGATAGAATAAATTCCTATTTTTAAGCAATTTTGGTAGCTAGATGATCAAGTGCAAGGTTAGCATAGTTTCCTTCCTGCAAGCGATTTGTGTCATTTCATAGTTAGATGATTTATGTCATAGCATAGAATTTACAAGTTAGCAGCTTTCACTTCCTGAATTGACAAGCATTTACTTTCTTGCACTAGAAATAGTTATACATTCCACTGTCAGTAGTTAGACTCCCTTTAGTCAAATAGAGGAATGGTCTAGAACCCTAATGGTCAAGTGCCTCAGTTGAGAAGTGACATGAGTAGAATGATGCATTTGTTATGTATATAACAATGTCACCTCTAAGTTTGTACGAAACCCTGGGTTGATAAAGTAAAGTTGGTAGCCCTAGGAGTTGCAACATTCTTGTTGCAACACTGAGGCTTGTCACTTTTTTGTGCCGTTGTTGGAGAGGTGTCTGGGTAGATGTAATTTATGCTTTTTCTTTCTAATTTGCATTTACTAGATAGATGTTACTCTTGCTTTCCTTTCTGTATTGAATTTAGTTTTGAAAAAAACTCATAATATATATAGATATATATGGATATATATATATTTCCTTCATGCCTCGTAGGAGTAGAGATACTTTAGGGAAATTCTTTCCAAACACACCCACACCATCAAACAGTCAACCTTCCCTCTTCTTCAGTGGTTTCCAACTTCCCTCTCTGACTACAAGAGAGTTAGAAGACTCCTTAGGAGAACAACCTGAAATATTTGAAGATCATATTGTGGAATAAGAAGAAGAGACCATTCCACACACTTACACCATGGCTGAAAACAGAAATGAGGGTGATTTTCCCATCAGAGAGACTAATGGAGATACTAGCATGAAAAACATAAGTCCCTCTGCCCTTCCATTGATAACCTCAAAGGACTCTGATGCCTTCTTGTTTGACTTTGTTTTCATCTGTAGAACCTATGATTATACCTCTAATGACCAAAACTTGAATTGGTTCCCATCCACCCTCAAGGATGTAGCCTTGCGCTGGTTCACGGGTCTACCTTCGGATAACATCACTACCTGGGCTCAAATGTAACAATCCTTTAACAACAAGTACAAGGACTATTTTAGGTCCAAATACACTAAAGATGAAATCTTTAGAATGACACTAGGACCTGATGAATCTCTAGAGGATAATGAGGAAAGGTTCCAACTTAGTTACAAAAGGGCTAGATGCACCTTTGATCCTAAATCACTCAAGTTAGTCTTTCTTAGAGGAATCAAGGAGGACATATTGGAAACCATAAACATGTTTTCTACAGGGGACATTTATCAACTATCCTATAATGATATCAAGATAGTGTCCAAAAGCCATTCGAGGGATGCTAGAAAGAAGGGTAGGGCTAGTCAAGCTTTGGCCAGTTCCTGTTCCTCCAACACATCTATCAAGAGTGAAATTGGAAACATGTTGGAGGAATTTAAAAGTTAAATGCTACACACCTTTGCTCTGCAAATGGATACTATGCATATCAATAGGAAACAAAAGGAAGCAGAGAGATATTTAGCTATCTTTTTCCCTAAATGCATTAGGAGGCACCCTAGAAATGAATGTCCATTAAATGTTATAGAGGTATGCTCGGTCTGTGAGGAAAACCATTCCACATATAATTTCCCTTCTCTATCTGGATTGAAGGTTGTATACCAAGGAAATGAAGGTGAAGTTGAACAACTATATTATATCAACCAAAGGAGGCCTCAAGGACCTAGGCCATACCTCTTTAAGAATAGTATACCTCCTTAAAGGACTTTAGGGAATTTTCATTGGACAGTGGATAAACAAGCGCTTCCCATGTGTTTTGCAACTTGGACTACCTCTCATGGATCATTATATTTGGCAATGTGATTGTTGACTAACACTTGTGTGTTTTGGTTTAATGGAAATTGTGATTCTCAACAAGTGGTATCACAGCATAGGTCACAATTTTGATACACACCCGGCTCATGCAGGGGGGATATTGTTGAACATTGGGTAAATCAACTCTCCCTGTGTGTTTTATGACATGGACTAACTACCTCTCATGGGTCCTTATCTCTGGTTATGTGATCATTAACTAACACCTACGGGTTTTGGTCGAACGACAATTGTGATTCCCAGCACTCTATTCCAATTTTTAATTGAGTGCTTGTAGGAAATTATAATATGGTTTTACCCCTTGAAGAAAAAAGAGGTGGTTCCTATACTAGAGATCCCATAGGAGAGTTGGACAAAATGATAGTGGATTGCGACGTTTAAGACCCCAAATTTATTAGAAGAGAATATGCATGGTCAAATAGAAGTCTTGGGCCAAGTCATAGACTTGAATGCTTCAATCACTTTCTTGTCTATAACCCCTTTCTTTTGGAAAATTTGTGTCTCTCTTCTTATATCCATTCTTTACTGGCTTCCAATCATAAAACAATATTGTTAGATCTCTAATAAATTATCAATTATGGCCCCATCCCCTTTATACTCAACCCTCTCTAGATTTAGGATCCTTTCTTATTGACCATAATAAAAAACGAATTAAATCCTCTAATTCAAGGTTCCCCAACATATGTTTGAGAGTTAAAAATAAATAATAGCAAAAATATCATTAAGGCAAGGTCAAATATATATTTCCCCACTCCTTCCAAAGAGAGAGAATATCTCTAGCATCAACTAAGCTCCCTCCAAACTGAAATAGATTCTCAAGATATAACCTCATAATTGCAATCAAAAGGAAGAAGCACCAACAAATTGCATATTGCTTATGTAAAGGAGGAATGAAATTGAAGGTTTAAGTCTTGAAGTTTGTGGTTGAATTTGTGTGATTGGATATATCATTTATTCATAGGAAATCCCACACACTATAGCTAAGTAATCATGTTTCATGAAATAACTCTTTAAAATGGTGTAAGGGTTAACATATTTGAGAAAACTTGCAAGAAAATCTATGAACACTTTGACATTATACACATAAGAAACTTCAACCACATATTACATCACTTAGATTTTTTGCAAGTAACACCTTCATGGTTTTACATGAGGTGTTGGCCGGATAAATCATTCTTGCGGACAAGACCGATCTCCCTAGTATCTAATGATATCTAGCAACAAAGAGTACAAGAAAACCTATTTCTCTCTAAACATGTTTCAATTCATTAATGAATACTAAGAAGTGTAAAAGACCCTACCTCGGTCCAACG
>APFE030585219.1:0-14003 GCA_000404065.3 Pinus taeda | reverse complement strand
AAATGCAGCTTCTAGGATGTTACTGTTAAGGGACTTTTTTTCTATCGATATTTTGTATAAACCATCTATCCCATAAAAAATAATTGACTTATGCATTTTGATGATGATCAAGAGATACTGCATTTCAAGGCCAACGCTGACATCTTCAAGGACACAATGATAGACGAGGATGAGCACGAGTAGACTCTGCAGGACGCAGTTAGTACAAGCAAAGGCAAGCTCATCCCCAAGGGTTTGGTATCACTGGAGAAGTTGTATGACCTATAGAACCATTTTCAGGGACCTTTGAATGCTAAGACCCATAACTCTACATTGTCACATGAACAAATCAATTTGAGAACATAAGAAGATCTGAAGTATGTGAATATCGGTACTTTTTGTACACCACAAGAGAGACAATATTTTATCCACCTCTTCAAGCAGTACTGTGATCATGCATGTACGATGAACTTAAGACATATGGCATGCGAATAATCCAACACATAATACCGATCAAAGAAGGGGCCAAGCCTTTTTAATAGAAATTGAGAAAAGTTCATCCAACACTTGAGCCCCTCATACAGAAATGAATGACCAAGTTGTTGGATGCGCAGGTCATCTATAAAGTGTGACATTGGACATGGGTATCCAAATTAGTCTCTATGAGGGGGAAGTCTGGGGAGATCTGCCTATGTGTATATATCCACAACGTCTATCACACCTCGGATAGTGAAAACTACCCAGTGTCATCCATGGAGCATATATTGTAGATAGTATTTGGAGCAGAGATGTTTTCTTTACTTGACAACTTTTCTAGTTATAACTAGGTTCTAGTAGCAAAGCCTAACAGACTCAAAACTACATTTTGTACCAAGTGGGTTACGTTTTGCATCTCACAAAATGTTGTTTGGGTTGGTTAATGCAGGTGCTAAATTTCAGTGTGAAATGGACATCAACTTTCATGGGCTTATCAGACAGAGTGTAGTGGTCTACCACGATGATGTAATAGTCTTCTCAAGGTAGTGGTCAGACCACCTATGCCATCTAAAAATTTTGAGCGATGCCTAAAATACAGGACATCCTTAAATCCTAGGAAGAGCATATTTGCAGTGTCTGAGGGTAACCTTCTTGGACACATTATTTTCAAAAGTGGGATCAAGGTAGATCTAGAAAGAGTTCGGACAATCACGCAGATTCCCCACCCCATAAACAAAAAATCCATGTAATCTTTCTTGCGGAAGATCAACTTCCTCATAAAGTTCATCTCTGACTATGCTCAAATCGTCAAGCCTATACAGGAGATGATCAAGAAGGATAAAATCTACAATTAGGGAAAAAGGGAAAAGGATGTACTCTCCCATATAAAGAAATAAATAGCAGAAGCACCAACACTATACAGCCTAGACTTCAGAAAATATTTATTGCTCTACAGTTTTTCTTCTGACACTTCTCTCACGGTTGTACTCACTCAAAAGGACATTTTGAATAATGAGTGACCCATCTCCTTCATAAGTGCGAGCCTACAAGTACCAAAGCTCAACTATCCTGCCATGGAAAAATAAGCTTATGCTATGTAAAAGTCAGTGAAGGACTTCAAACCCTATTTATTGAAAAATCATTATATTATCTTTGTTCTGCACCCAACAATCAGATCATTTCCCCTTCAGCAAGAGTTGGGGTGAGAAAAGGGTGAACTAGATAAATGGGTTGCAACAATATGATCTTGACATTAAACCAATTCACACCATCAAGGGTCATGATCTTTGTAAGTTAGTAGTGGAAGTGATTCATGCACAAGAGGAAGAAGAAGGGCTCACAGGCTAGGAGAAAGAAATAGAAATGTACAATTTTTATCGATCCTCTCCCACTGTAGATGGAAATTCTTGGTATGCAGATGTGTGCTAGTACCTTGAGCATGGCACCATACCCTCTCATCTCTCTTTGTTTTAGAAGAGGGCTCTATGACTCAGATGTCTATCGTACCAACTAGTATATGGGGTGCTATATAGAAAGCACCATAATGGCATATTTCTTAGGTGCCTGGAGGCACAAAATTCAAATAAGGTTTTACATCATCTCCATGACAGACCAGCTAGGGGACACTTTGTGAGTAACACCACAACACACAAGGTCATGTGGTCCAGTTTCTACTGGCCTACATTATTCAAGGATGTGCATGCCTATGCCCGCAAGTGTCCGGTCTGTTAAAAGTGTGCCAACAAAAATTGGAAGTCAACAACCCCAATGTAGCCTGTTGGATTGGAAGAACCATTCCAAAAGCGGGCTTGGATATCATTGTAGAAATATTCCCACACTCATTAAAACAACACTGCTTCATTTTGAATGCTACAAATTACTTCACGCAGTGCACAGAGGCAATTCCGCTGAAACAAGTGAACAATTAGGAAGTCAACAACTTCCTATCGTGGAATATCATTTCCAGGTTCGACGTTCCTACGTCACTTGTTTTTTACAATGCAACATACTTTTCTTCGTTAAAGATTTATGAATTTGCATTGGAAAATGGTATTGTTTTGAAAAAATTTGCTAAGTAATATCCATAGGGAAATGGTCTAGCCGAATCCACAAATAAGAACCTCATTTGGATCATCAAAAAGACCATAACCTATGAGCAGTGAAACTGCCACTCCGCTCTAGTGAATGCTTATGGGTTGACTGAGTCACACCTATGCCTTCTCTAAATACTTCCTCTTACTTCCTCGTGTATGGAAAGGAATCCATTCTCCCTTTGAACATTTACTTTCCTTCTCTCCAATTTTCCCAAGAATCCCAAGGCAAGTTGTGTCTTTTAGTTCAGCATAGGATGGACACTTTACATAATTCACAGGAAGAAAGGTTGAAAGCAAAAGAAAAAAATTTCACTCCATCAGAACCGCATCAAGAGATGGTTTGGCATAAAGTATACAAGGAAGACTAGCTTAAGTGTGGCTGACATAGTCTTAAAGTGGGACAAATCCCATGAGGACAAAGTCAAGCACACTAAGTTTCAATCCCTATGGATTTGTCCTTAAACTTTCCACGAGAAGCTTGGCTAATACATGTATCACCTTCAATAACTTGAGGGGAAGGTTGACTCTCTCCCTGTCAATGACCAAGACTTGAAATTTTATTTTCAATGAGATATGGGCCACGCCCTGCAGTATGTACATAGTCCTTTTTATTGTTTATTTTTTTTTCTTTGGTTTTCTATTATTTTTCTTATGTGAATAAGTGTTGTGCCTTACTGCATTCTGGCTTCCAAGTGTGTGTGTGGTTGAAGTTCAAAGAGTCTTGTGACATTATCACCTTGGTCAATCTCGTGTTCGTCTTCTTTGTATTTGTCTGTAACGTTTGGCTGATGAAGTCCTAATGGAAATTACGATCCATCTGTAAGGAGAGTTTTGGTCCAACCATGAACCTGTGTCCAATCTGGGAACCTCATGCCTATACTCAGCTTTCTACTTTGGTATTTTCAAGCTTATCCAACCAGTAGAAATGGAGAAGGGGAAAATATAAACAAGAAAACCTAAATCATAGGTCTTTATATACTTCTCTGAAGGAATAACCTCTTCTCCTCTCAATAATTCTGGATCCCTCTTCCACCCCAAAAATATATAAGTGCCTATGCACAGTTCTCTTTAAAATAACAAAGGCAAAAGAAGAGAAAGGATTCCTATAGAGAGAGGTGAAGCAGGAAAGTCCATCGAGGTATTGTCCAGGCTCGCTCATAGTGGAGTAATTATTTTGTTCCTACGTGACTCCTCTAGGGTATTGTCTAGGTATACTAGCAACAAAGCAACACCAAATATGAAAACTATACTCTAAAAATCATAAGCTCGTGAGTTAAACTACCCTTCCCAATTCGAAACAATTTGATATGGTTGAATATTATGTTGTGCTCAAATGAGAAGGTATCAAGGGAACCATGTTTGCCATGGGGTAAGTGGAGAAACCAAAGTAATCTACACAATTAATCAATACTCCCCAAAGAACCAAGGTCCTGCACTAAAAATGAACCAAGATAGGGAAGTTGGTATTCAACTAGTGTGTCACCAAGTGTTGCAGTGGTTGCATTGACACCCTCCA
The DNA here is from genome assembly GCA_000404065.3 of Pinus taeda. Taxonomy (NCBI): domain Eukaryota; kingdom Viridiplantae; phylum Streptophyta; class Pinopsida; order Pinales; family Pinaceae; genus Pinus; species Pinus taeda. The sequence goes on along the minus strand of APFE030585219.1, from coordinate 9,938 downwards.
AAATTTTGGTTTGTGCTCAAATTTTGAAGCCTTACTTGGTCTTTCCCTTTATTGTTACAAACACTCGAGCTTATTTCATGAGCTTCCTTAGAGTCTTTTCACCTCATTTGCTTGTTTGATCAACTATCATATTTTAGCATGTTGGAGTATATTATCATGCTTGTGGTCCTTTTTGGTGAGTTCAAAGGGTTGTATTTGAGTGTTTGAGTTGTCCTATCTATGTAAACATCAGTTGCACTCGTACACAAAGTTTTAAACATTGTCGCACAAGTTTTTTCACGGTCGTCCTAGGGTCTATTTCAAGTGTTGCACTTGCAACTTTTTGTTCTAAACAATCTCATGGAGGGTAATTCTTTGTATTTTTGTTTCGGTGTTCTATGTTTTCGTGTCATCGAAATATGCTAAGTGTGTGATCATAGTTTCAAGTTCCTCACAAGTTCACTTGCCTCCCACACATAGCCATTTTTTTTTAAATTCTCCCAACCAGGCAACTCTCTTTCATCGAAACCTGACCGAACTATGAATTGTGCAATCTCAGCCCTTAATGATGCAACCCTTCTGTTTGGAATTGTGTAGTGTGAACTCACTATCCTTTGGGTAAGTTGCATTGTGAAATTCTAGAGCTAAGAAAACTACCTCCCTCCCTATAATTGTGCAATAGCTTCTTCAAGACTAACCTGTCTTGCGCATTTTGCAAGATCAGTCATCAACCTCCCTCCCTAATTGCTGGAATAATGAGAAGAGACCCAAACATGACTTGCCTCCCAGAACTATGTAGAACTGTCTCCTAGTGTCCTCCCTCAGCTGGGACTCACTGAGTCCAAGAACTATGTAGATCTGTCCTCTCAAGTCCCTCTGCTACCCAGTCCTACCTTGCCTATGAAAACTACACATACCTACCTCCTAGGTTCCTACCTTGAAGCAACCATTGATGGTATCACTACACAATCTTGTCTCCCAGTGACCTCTAAGCAATTTTTCCTGACAATAAATATTATGCTCAGGAGTTCCTTAGCCAAGCCTAGGTTTCTCTCTACGTAGTCTAAGTAGCCATTCTCCCTCCCTCTTTCCTAGAATTATGCGATGCATAGTTACTAGGAAAACTTTCCCATCTTGTCACCTATCCCAGGCCTATTCCATGGATAAAAATGCATCATCTTAAACTAGGAGGTTTTTGGATTTGATGTCGTCCCATCATGAGTGAATTACAAGAATAGTTACACTATTAGATCATGGCGAGAAGATGAAGAAGAGTAGGAAGGAGTGAACATGCTAGAAGACAAACTTACAGTTGGATGGACAAAGAAGCTTATCAAGAAAAATCAAAGGGAGCACATGCATGCAACCACCCCTCAAGACCAAATATCATTGAATATCCCGCATCATTAAGTTATGCAAAGGAGAAGAGAGAGCACATCCATCAACACATCTAGCACTCAGCAACAATAGCGGTTTGACATTGCCACCTCACCAAACTATCCCATGTCAACAATGTCATGTCAAGTCATGTCACAAGTTATCAAAGGCCACATCACTATTATAGGCCATAGCTATTGTAAATCGAATGTAATGTAAAGTGGAAGTCCAATGGACACACATGAATATGAAGATTCATTTCAGTTGAAAAATCATAGGAAGTTAAACAAACATGAGAGTAGTCCAAGAGTCAGAAGGGTCAAGCATCACCCTTAGTTATATATACCCCCTCATTATATGAGCGAGGAATTTTCACCTTGGATCCTCCCAAAAAGCATAGAGAGTTTCAGTCAGTTCTTTGGGGAGAAAGGAGTGGCTCCAATGTCCCACTATTGGGGCTAGTGATGTATGATGTAAATATGTGTCTTGAAACTTTTTCTTAATATAGAAGCGTGCTCATCCTAGCACATTTCCATGCATGGCTTGTAGATTTTTGTAATACTATTCATTGAGCATTTGTAATTCATGTTAGTTTCACATGTACTAAGATAGTTGAACTATTTCAGTTTTTTTAGTGCTTACCTTATTGGGAATGTGTTGTATTGGTTATCACTGTTGTCTAATCCTTGTGATGTAGGATACTGAATAGACCTTTCTCACTTACTGGTTGTAATGACCATCACATCCATTATGGACTATTCCGCTGCATGGTGGATGGATCTTTCCTTGTACTTTTGTTTTAACGACTGCCATATCCTCTATGGATTATTCCGGTGGATGTTGCACATACCTTCCCAACTCGCATGTGTCTCTTCCTAGGTATTACTATTACCTCCCACTTAGAGGCTCACTTTTCCCCCCTTTTTTGCAGTAAGAGAACCTAGACACAGTTACATTGCACACTCACCTTGATTTTTGAAGGTACCAGCGTAACATTCTCATGTGCTGAACAGTAAGATTTGAGGCAAATCTCTAAGTATATGGAAACCGAACCATCATATCGGATGGGACTCCTACACCAAACAGTGTGAGGTCTAGTTGGGACCTCATATTGGGGATATCCCCTAAATGTTGGTGGATCTAGCACCATCAACAAGACATTATTACCATTGGTTGATGCCTATCAATTACATTAGACAATAATTGAGAAGAATATTTTTGTTTTTACTAATGGTTAGGGCCTAATGATTTTGTGACCCAGTGGAGAAAATTTCAATTGATGGAGAAAAGTAGAGTTTTCTTTTGTCAGCCAACCCAAGGGTTTTGAACCAATGACCTTTTTGGAAGAATTTCCTAAAGAGTACACCCATTTACTATCAATTCAAAGACCCATGGGCTAATGGAGAAAGGTAGAGTTACAGTACTTGATGGTTTGTTATTCAATACAATGAAGTTGCTGAAGACAATTTTTGTCTGCCCCTAATGGATCAGCAACCCAATTGTGGGTTTATCATCTTTTGGGATATCATGAGGTTGGTTATCAATTTGTTACAGGATATTGGCTTTCAGGATATTAAGGGGTAAGATACCAACTTCGTCAAACATTGACTTGTTGGGATTTCATAGAATGGAGAAGAAAATTTAATTGAGAGAAAGGTAGTGGATACCCCTCCTAATTAGAAACAAAATATAAATTCTTGAACAAAGTGTAGGAAGAATGATAAAATGAGCTCAAGAAGAGATGATCAAAATCCTCACACTTTAAATAGTCTAGGAAGAGTGCCAAATTTAGTACACTAGCCAAAAGTGAGTATCGACATAATTTTCCCACTTAAAGTGAGGATGATCCAAATATATTGACAGAAGAAGAAGTATATGATCCAAAGAAAAAGGCAATTGAGTGATGTGGATGAGAGGAAAAGAACTTGTTGATAGATTGTCCACACATGCAACATGATATTAGAAAGGTATATTACATACAAGAGGCCACTATTGTCAATGATGTGGCTAGGAGTATACCTTAAATATATGAAACTATGGAGAAACAATAAGGAGATCTCCAACCTTAATGGTGGACATGGATGATATACTTGTCAATCTTATTTCAATTCTATTTGGCCATGACATTGAATATAGTTACATTGCATCACAAATTGTTGAGACATGTGTATTACATAGAAATAAACATGCAAGGTCATGGTTGGTATAGCTAGCTATAGGGAACAATAGAAAAGTGATTGAAGTCATTGATGCATTCTAGCTCAAAGTGAGTGACTTGAATACACAAACCACCTTATGTTACCTCCATGATTATATGACATGTTAATTGGCATGGATTAGCTAGTAGAACACAAGGATAAATTGTATTGCTACAATAAAACCTTGGAGCGCATAGGTGATGAAGGAAAGTGAAGGACACTTCAAGAAACATGAAATATTTGGTTTATAAGACAAATATCAACTCTATGATTGAAGAAATATTGCAGAAAAGGGTGTCCACTATATGCTATAAATGTGAAAAAAATAGTTGAAGATAACAAGCTAAAAATTGAAGACCATCCAATGTTACAAGAGTAAAAAGATGTATTTATTGAGGAAATATTAGGGCTACCTCCCGAAAGAGACATCGATATTTTAATAAAACTTACACTAGGAGCAATGCTTGTGTCTAGGGTGCATTATGGAATGAGAATACCTAAGAGCGTGGAATTAAATGAAATGTTTGACTAGTATGGGGAATTTCAAGGTATAAATTGCGCTTCCTAGGAAATATAATAAAATATTAGTGAAAACAATAAAATATGATCTATCCATTTTCAAAGGAAAAAAGGAAACTACTTTTTTAATGATATTTTCAACGTATCACCCTATAGATTTACTCAAATTTGAAATATGGGCACTTGTTGGCTGTGGAATTAGATTTTTCATCCGTCAAGCACCCACTCTACATATTTTGAGTAGATGCACACTGAGAAAAATTGAAAATACATGAAAAATCTTGTTTCTTGAAAGAAACACATTTGTTTCATGTATTTTCATTTTTTCTTGGTGTGGGTCTACTTAAAAGTATGTATAGTGGGTGATCGATGGATACATAATCTAATTCTGCATTCAATGAGTTTCCACATTTGAAATTTGAGTAAACATATAAGGAGATAGTCAAAACAAATGATTTAAAGAAAAAAAACTTTTCCTTCCAAAAATATTTTCCCCTAAGGATGACATTATCATCTTGAATCCTATTGGTTCTTCTAAAATTTATTTTACTAATACATTTTTCATTTTGAGGCCTGTTTTTACCACAAAATTACCATAATGAATGGGTACATTAGTCCCAATGTGTCTCCATAGGGAGCACAAACATTATTATTTAGAAATAAAAATAAAAATTGTAGTCTAAGATTATGCATTTATTGTAACCAATTGAATAAGATGACCATGAAGAACAAGTATCCATTACTTAGACTTGATCTCCTATTTAATAAACTAAGAGGAGTGACATATTTTCAAAAATGGACTTGAGATATGGACATCACCAACTTAGGATAAGGGATGAGCATGTCTATAAAATTACATCCAAGATCAGGTATGGGCACTACAAATTTGTGGTAGTGTCATTATAACTAGAAAATGCACCAATTAAATTATGTTCCTGATGAACAATATCCTCGGTGAGTATTTGGATAATTCTGTATTGGTATTTATTGATGACATCCTAGTGTATTCAAGGACCAAGGAGTAGCATTAAGAACACCTCAAGATAGTATTTCATGTGCTAAGGGATCACTGGATATATGCCAAGCTGTTGTAGCGGCTATAACACTTCCTCCAAAATTTTGGCCTGCACCAATTTCTGAGCCTCCCTTGGAGAGTTTCACTTGATGACTGCACACACTCGGGTTCACTCTATGAGCTCATGTGAGTCTTTACATTCACCTTGCTTGTTCATTGCACTCAAGTCTCTGCATGTTGATGTCTAATTCATGCTTGTGACCATTTTTTGGTTATGCTCAAGGTCTTTGCTTCATATGGGTTTGATGTGTTCGCCATGAAAGCATATGTCACACTTACACACAGAGTCACATTCATTGTCGTGCAAGCCTCTTCTTGATCATGAATGATCAATCAGGAGTTTCACGCTCGTCGCTTGCACCGTCAGTTAGTCATGTTGAACATGTGTGCCCTAATGATTTGGTAATTTTGTTGTCAGGTCATGTGAGTGTGTGTTCTTATGATCACCTATGCATCTTTCAATTGTTCACACACTTAGTCAATTTTGATGAAGTTTTGATGACCAGACTCCTCACTAACAACCAAACCATCACGCTACTTTTGACTTGATCAACTGTCAACCAAAACAGTGCAGAAGTGCCACGCTAGCTCTTTCAAGATGTGCTACCCGCAGGAAATTCAATCAACACTCATTCTGGCCACCCAGATAGTCGACCGGTTGTTCATCTCAGAAATTGCGTAGTGCCCATGAGAAGGCATCCCATTGCCCATCAGTCACCTTAGCTCAAAAATTGTGCATCGATGATTAGCAGGATGACCTCCTAGCCTTAATGCAATTTTCCCATCTAGCAACTCCCAGCAGCAGTCTTCTTGTTCCCTCTAGGAATTGCACAGTTTCTGCTTCAAGTGACTAAGCAGCCAACTAGTAGTTCCCTCTGGGAATTGCATAGATATGGCTACCAGTGACCCCAGTAGCCAACTGGAAATTCCCTCTAGAAATTGTGTAGATCTAGCTACCAGCTACCCTAGCAGCCAACTGGCAGTTCCCTCTAGGAATTGCATAGATCTAGCTGCCGGTTTTCTGGGTAGTTCCCAAGAAAAATTATGCAACCCCTACCTATTGACCCCTCATGTAGCCTAACCTATTCCTTTGGAAAATTGGTTGTCCATCCCCTACTGACTTTTCATTCCAGAAAATGCACAGATCATGCCTGTCTTGCCCTCTTGCAGCCCAGACTACCCCTTCTAAAATTTGCGCAATTTTTCCTCCCAGCTGATCCAGACCTTGCAGACAGTCACTATCGATTCAGATCATTTGTCTCCATCACTCAGTGACTCTTGCACACTTTTCTCCAGTATTTTCCCAGAGCCATCATCCTGTATCACAACACTGCTGCCTCTCCTAGTCACCTGCGTCTGAACGATCATCTGTCATGGTAGATTAGGAGGTTTTGGATTTGATGTCATCTCGTCATGAGTGACTGCACATATAGGTACATCCACAAACATGTCAAGACGATGAATGGGATGAACAAAGGGAGCACATGTGGATGGACATGTTCACCAACTGACTAACAAACGAAGCATACAAAGTGGACGAACGCAACAAACATGCACCTTCGAGAACAAGTGAGCTTGTTGATCCTATCAACATGAAAGCAAGGAACAACATGCTAGAGCTTCATCAAGCGAACCAAGGACCATCGAAGACTCCGCACACTTCGCCATGCAGAGGTGAAGCTATGGTACACCATGAATACATCCATCACTTAGTAGCACTGTAGCTCGACATGCACTCCAGCAGCAGCACAAATGTACCAGCATTGTCTTGTCAAGTCATGAGTCATGTTGCCCACATCTCTACTATGGGCTTGTTGTCAATCAATGTGATGTAATGTGGAAGTCCAAGAGACCCACTTGTGAACATAGAGTCCTGTAAGTCAGAAATTCATGGAGGTCGAATGGTCATGAGGGTATTTGAACAACCACAAGGGATAGTTTCACCATTGGCTATAAATACCCCCCTCTTTTGTACATGAATGGACTTTTCACCTTAGCTCCTCCCACATAGCCAAGAGATTCTGTAATCTTTTCTTTCAGGAATAAGTAGTGGCTCAAATGCCCTGCTGACAGGGTTAGTGATGGATGGTGTAACGTTGTGTCTTGGAAGTTTCACTTGATTCAGAAGCCTGTCAATAGGCCAGCACGTTTTCACACATGTATTGTATTTGTTGTAAGACTGATATTTAACACTTGTAATGCATGTTGCTTTAACCATGTGTTCTACATCTGAACTGATTCATTTGTTGTAATGCATAATCTATTAATGGGAATGTTTTGTATATGTTGTTAATGTTCTCTCATCCATGTCAACTGCTTTGCCAGACATCAAACAGACCTTTCACTTGAACCATGCCTATTGCACTTGTCTTGGACTGATCGGTGAGTGTTGTACATGTTATCTTACCTTGTATGTTGTGACTGTCGCATCCGAGTGGAATTCTTTGCCAGACACTGTGTATGTCCTTTGTGTTGTGTGTTCATAGCTGAGATGGGATTGATCCCTTTCAACCTAGAACTCATCTTCACCTTTTCCCCTCACATTGAAAGAACCATTGACACAAGTACACGTACACTCACCAAGCAAGAGAACCTCACTTCTCGAAGACAAAGCAAACTACTATCCTATGCTGACAAGTAAGATTTTAGGCAAATCCTTACGATAATGGAAACCAAGCCATCATACCGAATGGTACTCTGACACCAAACAGTGTGAGGTCTAGTTGGGACTTCATACCGAGGTGATCCCCTGAATGTTGGCGGGTCCAGCACCATCAACATTTATGGCACTAAAAGGAGGGCAGCCAGTTGTACATGGCTAAAATTCCCCACAGACTCATTTGAAAAACATCTGGTCAAGATAGTAACTCACACTCTCTCACACCTACACGAAACTCAACAGTTGGTTACTCCTCACCTCCCAGCGTTGAGCACGAGACTTCATATCAACACCTTCACTCTGTTCATCCCATCACTCGCTAGCTCGTAAAAGAAATCGGACTGATCCCTGAAAGACAACATCCCTCACACACAGTGAGGAAGCCAGAGGCAAATCCCACAGAAGTTGTAGTACCATCAATGGAGGAAGCAACCCTTGCCACACTGTAATGGCCTACTTAAATCTTATCCTACAAATTTTGTTAATGTTTGAATTATCTGAAAATATTGAGAAATATTGGTCTAATATAAAATTCATTATTTCCATTATTCAAATTCCCCACTTACCTTCTCAAATTGAATATTAGGTAGGATCTGGTCTCCTTCCATTATTTCAAATAATATATGTATTAATCTCACATTCCCCAATGTATCCTCACATTTACTTGGGAGAAGACATGGTCCTCTCCAACTCATTATTAATATATATATATTCATTTCACATTCCCCAATATACCCTCACATTTACTAGGGTGATGACATGGTCCTCTCCATGTAATTACATCTCACATTCCCCAATGTACCCTCACATTTACTTGGGAGAAGACATAGTCCTCTCCATTTAATTATCATTATATATATTCATCTCACACTCCCAAATGTACTTTTCAAATTTACTTGGGAGAAGACATGATCCTTTCCCATTAAATTCCCAGTTTTATATTCATGTCACATTTCCAAATGTACTCCCATCTTTACTTAGGAGAAGAAAAGTCAACTGTAAGGATGGATGAGAAGTTAATGAAATTAATGAAAGGTGGTTAAGATGGAGAAGGGAAGGAGGGTATAAAAATGGAAGGGGGAAGGGAGAAAGGGGGATGTTGGATCTTGCTTATGATTGTGGGGTTGGTTGTGATTGTTTGGACTTGTTGTGTTTTTGGAGACCTTAGCGTTATAGACATATTTGGGCGCTGCAACCCCAAATCATAAATGTCCATAAAACAAGGGCTTCTGAGTCCCTAAAAGTGTTGTTTCATGCCCTAAAGGAACAATATCAGCTGATTACATCATCTCCCAGAAGTTCTCCACAGAAAACTACTCAGAACTGGTCAAAACTGGACCATATAGACTGCTCAGTGCAGAGGGTGCAATGCATCTCACCTACTCAGTGAAAAAAGTGTGATGCATACTGAAAATCCCTTCTGTAAGGTGCAATGGGTGAGAGTAGACAAATGGCAGAGACATTTTGCAAGGTAGATGATCATGGAATCTTCCAGAAAATTCACCTGTGACACTTGCCTCTCTGAATTCACCTAAGGATGAGTAAGAGATCATCAATATCCAAGTGGAATCAAGGACTATCAGAGAGAAGACACTAATCAAAATCCCAGAAGCTGACTCACCCCCCTGCAATCATCTATATATGGATCCCTCATCCCAGAGATCCAGAGGCTAGAATCTTGTATCTTGTAAGGAAGTGTTGTTGGTTTCCTAGTGGAATATCATAGTGTTGGGGTATCTAAGCTTTTCATGAGGTGAAGAAGGGATTTCATTCTGGGAGGATGACGCTGGGTCAGATCAATGGGTTGTAATCCTCTCTTCTAATCTCTATATCAATAAAGTTATTCAAGTTTTCCTCCACATTCTTGTATGTTTGTTAATATATGCATGTCTGTGGTCAATATATATCTGGTCATATATTGTTTACGATTGTAGATCTCTGCACTTTGAAGGTATTATGCTGCTTTGACTTTACAGGTACTCTTTGAAGCATAGTGGTCAAGGGAGGAGCGGCAAAGATATGTCAAAGGGGAGAAGGAACAAGCAGAGAACCAAGCGAAAGATCGAGGTTGGTATTCTTTGCTCCTCTCCTATCTACTTCTCGTAAAGGAAAGCGAAAGTAACTTTAATCT